>JAQPZY010000672.1:200000-323104 GCA_029931535.1 Margaritifera margaritifera
ACAATTGTCTATATGAAGCAGCACTAACGTCAGTTTGAAATAGAAGACAGGTCCCGGTACGGTGTTATTATATAGGCTTAGATCCTGAAGCATGCGCGTTATCAGTGTCGTGTGCCCACGGTGCTGATGGTTATCAAAATCGAGCGCCCCTTCTGGAGTGTACCCATTACATTACTTTGGGGTGATTGTTACATGTCTCAGCAAGTATTAGCTTTCACAAAATGATTGCAATCTTTGAGTTATCCAATTGGGTGCCGCATCGAAAACCATTGATATATGGGGTAATACCCGGGGTGTTACTGAGGAAGGTTTTAAAGAATCTCTGAAATTTTGTTATCTTAAGGGTTGTCATAATGTGGCACGTGTTTCATGAAATCACTTTTGATGGAAAGCTCTGATACAGCACCTGAAGCATGCATTTTCAAATGTTAATTTAACACCTGAGTAACATTTAAAACTTAAAAGTTATTCATTGCAAAGTCTACGAATGTGGAAGCAGAATGGGAACAAGACTGTCTGAAGATGATATTGAAAATCTATATAATGTCAAGATGGGTTTGATCTTTGGGTTTTTACTTTTTTCATATTTCTAGTTCTGACAACACGTGCTCTTTGCCTAACTGAAGAAAAGGTGAATACAAAATAATAAATAACAAACCATTATATGAATGGATGGATATACATTGGCACCCAGCTGACTAAGACGCAAGACAGCAAGTTTTTATCGGAAAAAAAAATACTTGTTAATCATGTGGAGGCATTGCTCAAAACCTCCGGGACAATGCAAACAGTATGCATTACCAGCGGTGAGCTTCGCAATTTGATATATACTTTTAAAAAATCATTTGCTTGCTCTGGTGCTATTCAATGGAATGAACTCCCCAAAACCATTAGATCAGAAACAAATCTAAATGTGTTCAAAACAAAATGATATGACCGCTATCTCGAGAGGCAGTTTTCATTGTAAATATTGAAATGCATGCACTCCAATTTATTCTGGTAATGCATATCATATATACACTTTGTGCATTTATACTTAAGGTATGTAAGAACGCTTTTCTGCTTTACTATTTTTTTAAAAATATTTTTTATTATTTGCAATAGTTTGTTCTTCCTGAGGGCATCAGGGAAGAATAGTATATTATAACTAACTGAGTTACCATCATAAAATAAAGTATTTATTATTATTATTATTATTATTATTATTATTATTATTATTATTATTATTATCATTATGTTATTATTATTATTATTATTATTATTATTATTATTATTATTATTATTATTATTATTATTATTATTTTTACAGTTTGTTTGCGTTTATTTAAACATCATTAAGTGCTAAATAAAAATATGAAAATGAGTCCCACAGGCTATAAGATGCTTCTGGAATTTTTTATTATATATTTTTTTCTTTAGACGATACTATATCGATGCAGCTTTCAAGAAATTAGAATATCACTTCTCATTTCTTACTGTTGGCTCTTCATCGTGAAAAACGTATTAAGAATCTTCACACCCGTGCAATGTGACAGGACCGGTAGCCAAATCCATCAGATAGAAAATTTTAATGTCACCCCGAAAAAATCTTTCAACCAACCCCGTCAATGACAGCGTCACCATAGCAATCATTAGGACCATTTCATACAGAATACTAGAGACCATTCAACAACACCAATGAGGCCTCCTTTGATATCCATCTGAAACCTACCAATACTCAGGACCTGTAGAAGAATTTTGTAATTTAAGAAACTGTGAATAAAACCAGATTGTGTACATTAGATGAAATCGATAAATATACTCTGAAACAGACAACAGATTTATTAAAAAAAAGTTAAGAAATATCGATGAAGAGGCATGGAAACATGATAAAATGTCCTATAGCTGCAAATGTTTACTTTAGTAGTAAGAATATTGAAAGTTCTGGATCACTCATATTTCTGTGTTTTTAAACCCTGTATTGGGATATGAGAACATGACAAATCAAAGTTAAATATGTAATAGAGCAGTAAGACTAGGTGTGTTTGAAAAATCAAAATTAAAAATCAATAGACCACTCATATTTGTGTGTATTGCCATCAGCTATAGGAACAAGAACATTAAAAATCAAAATCAAAAATTACGCGACTAACAGGATAAAATGTCCTTTTACTACTTAAAAAAAAATACAAACGAGAAAAACAGACAATATACCATTCTAGCAATAAAGACTATTTGCAGACACAAATTGGAATCTTTGACACATCGTATTTTATGGCACAACTCTAAATTGTATTGAATTCAACAGTTTTCAGAAAGGTAATAGAAATATTTCACAAGTGTAACATGAGAGCAACAAATAGATGATACATATTTGTTTACAAGTTTGGACCGATTAAAAGTTTGGTCAAAGCTAGTTTTGTTGCAAAATAACATCAAAGAAAATAAAAGTGTCATGTTTTAATGTTTTAAGGAAAAGGTTTTCGACTACCCGGGACGATTCGCAAAATACCTTTAGGCCAATGTCTTCGATTGAGACCTCGCCGTTGACGGCCACGAAAGTGCATACATTGACTAATTTTGATTTACTCACGATGACAAAATCAGTCAGACATTTCCGATGTGTCTTTATGCAGGAAGAACTTGCATCAATGATCTCCCGCACGTGGGAAACCGGAATCGTCAAACCTGGATTTGATAGCAGGAGCTGGACTCATTGGGTCGCATACGTGGTAACGCCTCGACATCTGTTGTAGTTTGACTCGTACGGACTTGCACCGCCACATGAAGTCGTTCATTATATACATGGTAACTTTGCCACTCGACGACAGAGTCATCTATCACTATTTTATTCGAGGCTGCCGTCGCAAACTTGGATGGACGGCTCAGTAGGTGGACATCTCGTTGATGAAGCATTGCATGCACTCGCTGGAAGTCCAACCCCACAAGCGCTTGTTGATTTTGTATTGTCACTTAGAAACTACGCTTGAATCATATACGAAATGTCTGTTGACATTTACGGACACGAGAGCGCAGGGACCCGACACGGCGCTGATGTGGATCTGACCAGGTTTGCCACCAAGGCGGATTTGATTGAGTTTACAAGCCAGGTTGTTGTTAGCTCAACCCGGGCGATCTCGTGATTTCCCAAGATAAAACTATTGTTTTGAAGCCGCGAGGCGCCGTCGCGAAAAACCTGGCCGGTATCACTGAGGGAATCAAGGAATCAGGGAATCAGAGACGCTAGTGTGTCGGTTGCTTTTATCAAAGACTGCGTCGATGTTGCTAATGTTGAGATGAAAAAATACGTGGATGCAAAGGTCGCAGAAGTGCCCTCAACACCACGTGTAGTAACTTCGTTTACACAATACCTAGGACTGCTGACCAGCGAAGGAGAGGAAAAAACTGACAGCGTAATAACAAATGGTCGACTTGTTTTTACTGACGTGGATGCCTTTTATAAACCTAAACCTCACATCTTAACGGCGCGAGAAGCGGGATTGTATTTATTTATCATATCCGGCTATTATAGTGGGTGGGGTCAACTAACAGCATTAATATAAACAATCAGCCTGGTACACGAGTAAATATGTGACGAACCCGACACCAGTCTTCAAAAATATTTCATATATACAATATCGGTATCGTTGGTCGCCAGAGATGAAATTCAGTTTGAAGCATTCCTCATCTATCGGAGCGGGTACTTAACCAGCTTTGGTGTTTGTGTTTAAGATTTATTATTACATATTCGTTATGGATTCTGAACGTGATGATGATGTTGCGGAATTACCTATGGGGTGTTGGACCAACCGACAGCGGATGCTAACATTGATAGCAATTTTGTTCTACTTGTCGACAAATATCTGCTTCAGACTGGTGTTTCCAGACCCTCGTAAACGCTAAAATATGATCTTGCCAAGGGCCAAATAGAAATTGACAGTTGGGACCACCCTGGTATGTCAATACCAAGTCGAGGCCAGCTTGGAGTCATAGCATTAGTACACGAAAGCACCCCGCCGCATAATACACCATCTGGCGTGAAAACATCCAGGGATTGTTTCTACAACGATAAGGTGGAATTCACCGAAAAATTCTCTAACAAGTATATCGAACCAACATGACTCAGCCAGGGAAAAGAAAAACCTTGCCTAATATTCGCCAAAGACGCACGTGTCCGTGTAAAAGTTCTTGGGCGAAAACAATCGTTGGACACACAAAGCACGGGCGTAATCCATATAGTTTTAGGTGAACGTGGTAGCACGCCCCAGGAACGTACCATCGCCGGAGACATAAATATTTCCCCGGAATATATTTTCTATGACTGTATGGCAGTTGTACCAGTGAAGAAAAATGCTTGGTTGGAAGTGTGTATGAGTTTTACACCTGGCCGCGATGCGGCTGGGCAAGGCCTGCTTGTCAAGCAATTAATCTCCACAATGACAGTATTAATAGAAAAGCTGTGATGGATCCTCAAAGTTACCGACGTGAGAAAATAATTTAAGTGGAACAACAGCTGCGAGATGAAATCGATAAGAAACCGCTTTACTCGCGAAATACAAACGCGTGTGTGTTGTTAATGCTATTTGTGGACTTACCGCGGCCATAACTGTTGGTCTTGGTGTTGCTAGAATTGCGAATACAGAAACTATCATGGGTACACCAATTGGAATTGTTGTCGGAGCCATAAAGATAGTAACCGCTGTCGCGGGTGGCGCTGGAAATATAATTTAGCTACTTTTACATTTGCAAATACGTGTTTATTTGGAAATTCTCGCGGCTGCCCCAAGTAGTCTCAGCACAATTGCCAAGCTGTACTGGATGGCTATCAAAGATAAAACGATTATCTTGGCGAAGTTCGAAACGGTTCTGCCCGAAATCGAAAACCACCGACGACTCCGTGCGCAGTTACGAAACCGGGGCGCTAGCGACTCAAAACAAGTAACTGATTTACAGGTAGTAAAAATCGAGTAAACGGGTGTCAGGGCATATCGATCTGCCTGTGAGCTCACACCAGTGCAGCTCCGAACCCATGATGCGGGCTTGAGAAGCGAAGCTTCCACGTCAACTCCCGTGGGTTAAAATCACAGATGCACACGTGTGCAAAACATCTTCAGTGTGGATAAGTTATGGGAAATAAAGAAGGGATTTCGGGGCTGGGAACCGGAATTAGTCAGCCTGTCTCAAATTCCCATTATCATACTACTACTTTTGAGGGTAAGTCCATAGCATTTTGGATAAGAAAGTGCAGCCATGGTCGCCAAAGGTACGCAGTAACGTACCACAGTAATTTTAAATTCATATACCTATAATCAGGAAGTACAGCCTCCCCCACTCCCCACTCCCCACCCCCCAACCACAATCTCAAAACTTTAAACCTACATGAGGTTCATCTGGAACTAGAATTCTAGCAGTAGTGTTCATCAATTTAAAAATATCAAGTTATAAAGAAAACACAATCCAAAGAAGGTATCTCTTTGGCCGATTGTTTTTTTTTAAAATAATTGTAAATAAATTCTAAGCAGCTCACAAAACAGCAGGATGAAAAATGGCAAATCTTTCCAACTGTTTCACAAGCAGATACCATAATATATGTTTTTATTCCACATATTAATTTACATATTAAACTGACCATATTGTTGATTTTACTCCTGTCAAGGTTCACGTCTGGGGTAAACAAATTTTATTCACCTTGTGTTAAAGAAATCATTAAGCTTTTTGTTTCTTTAAAACTAATTGTCGTATTGTTGAAAAATGCTTATTGGTTTGTGTAATGAAACCAAATTCCTCTATGGGTCCTGAAAATAATTTATAAATTTGTGACACGATGTTACTTGAGAAACTATCTGCAGAAAGAAACAAGGGCAAATCGCAAGAGGGTATTTCTCGCAACTCCCATATTCTATACATGACTTTTCTCTGCTGTACCGAAATAAACAATGTTGGTTAGATAGTTTTTAAAGGCACTCTCAACATAGTATTGCCAATAGCATGCCGATTTTGAAATGTGAGCTCAATGCTTTTTCTCAAGGACACACTTGCTTAATTCTGCAGCAAGATACCATAATAACTCCATTACAGATACTGTCTACTACAGTTCCCTTTTTGTTTGCAGCGTACGTTGCCCTCCCTTTCTAGTTTCAGCCTATCAAACCACCAGTCACCGACCCAATACAGACACTCTTGTATGCAGTGTCTAGCTGAACTAACCATTTTTAAAGGAAAAAAAATAATATAAAGAAACAATTGTCAATAAAATTAGTTTATATAAAATACACAAAATCTATGCAGATTTTGTAACCTGAATATTATCATTTAAAAATAAATACATTCTTCATATTTTTCCTGTATACTGTCTATATTGACATCATCAGTGGGGAGACAACTCAAAGCCAGAATGGACTCAATCTATCCGATACCATGTGCCAATACATTATTCATGTTTGTCTGCCTACCTACCTACCTACATCATACATACATACATACATACATACATACATACATACATACATACATACATACATACATACATACATACATACATACATACATACATACATACATACATACATACATACATACATACATTTGTATGAGATTGTATCCATTTATCTCTCCATATTATTAATAATCATTCAATTATATAATAACTAATACTTTTGCCTAATCAAAAAGTCTTTTATATAAAAACAATCGTTTGTCAAAAGCTTCCCAAGTGCCTTTCACATAAGCTGTAAACTTTTCTGATAAAATCTGTAGCTTAATTTCTTTTGTAAAATATGGCATATTGGTGATTCGTTTGAAAAAATCTGCTTCTATAAATATATTACTTCATTTGCAAAATGAATCAATTAATAACATCATTAGCTTCTGTTGTGTGTATGATTTCATTTACATATCTTTCTTTGTAAGACTAAGATACGAATATGTTAAATGACACTCACTATCTATTCAGTCCAGAAAAACATTAATAAAAGTGCTTGCTTTAGAACAATTCCAGAAATTATGAGTCGCAGTTTCTACTGCATTTCTACAAAGATTACATAAAGTACTTGTAACTTTTCCTACTTTATTTAGAAATGTTTCTGTGAAGTAATTTCGATCTGCAATCTTAAACTGCAACCATTGTAATTTTAGGCATTTTGTAACACTAAACGGTAAATAAAATTATTTGTACATTCACTTTATTCTATGCCATCAAATTCACAACTCCATTTAATCTTGCACAATAGTTGGTTTTCATTACAAACTAGGTTTTGAAAAGTTTTTCTACTACCCCTATTATCTCTTATTAGCAAGGAATGGCTAGGTGTAAAAACCACTAGATTTTTGTATATTACTATCAATACTTAAATATTTTTTTTTCTTTGCAAGATTGTATCATATTTAAAACAATGTGAAAAACCAAAACAAAAATATTTTGTAACTCTGATAAATTGTAGCCTTAATGCAGTTTGCTGTGTAGTTTACAAATAATCAGCACGCAAATTTAGAGCTGAGTTTTTTAATCAAGGTTGAGACGTTTTATGAAAGCGGGACCAGATTGCATTTTTTGTGGTTCGTCTTCTCCTCTTAGTTGTAATATGGGCCACCCTGGGAACATACGGGAATTAACATTACGCCATAGGGTTACATTGGGAGGCACTCTGGGGACAAGGGGAAATTGTCCATAGGTTAACATGGGTGGGTCACTCTGGAGACAAGGGTAATTTAACAAAATTTATTTTGTCCCCAGACTGCTCTAGAAATTGAGGTCAGATGGGGCAGTCTGGGGACAAGGGGAATTTAACATTAGGCTTGTATTGCCCCCAGACTTCCCGATAAATTGAGGTCAGATGGGGCAGTCTGGAAATAAGGGAAAATGTAATGTTACAATTTTTATCTACAATCCACTACACACCTCTACAATCAAAACGCACACTCCTACAATCCAGCAACCACTTTTTGATTACAATCCAGCACACCACATATACTATCCAGCACCCACTTTTTTATTACAATCCAGCATAACACATGTACTATCCAGTACCGACTTGTTCATTACTATCCAACACCAATTTTTTGATATACTATCCAACATCCACTTTTCTGAATTAAAGAAAAGAGATAGCCATAATGTTCACAAAAACCATCTTTCTATTTTATCATCGTTTCTAGAGGACTCACGATCAAAACAAGTCACTAAATGTTCTAATTAAAATCCAAGACTGCCTAGATGAAGAAAATACATACAATATTATCCACACACCATGGAATCTGATCCTTGCAATCTCACATTATTGAATCGAGTCGATACAGCATTTCTTCTCATAAAGTCAATGGTGTAATCTTCCAGAGGAGGTAATCCATAATAATCAAAATATTCCACATCGTGATCGTTCTGAAAGTATACGGCTACCCAGTGAGTTCCTGGTCGATGACTGTCCTCTGTGGTGATGACATAGACTTGAACATCTTTAGGTTTTCGGTGGGGAAGTTCATTTTTAGCACACGCCGCAGGATTCCACGAAGCTTTGTACGACCTACGAGTCAGAAGGTAATGAAGTTCCCAGGTATCCATTCTTTTCCTTTTGTTTGCTTCACATGTAATGATAAGTCGTCAATTCACACCTGACTTTTTCCTTGAAAAGTTCTGTCAAGTATGTCGACGAACAACGGATAGTCTCCATACTCTATTGCAAAAGAGCTTCGATGCGTTTTGTCTCCAGAAAAGTCAATGGATGTAAGGAATGGTCCCTCATGTCTTTATACCACTTTCTCAAAATCTTCTCTTCTGAGATGAGAGTCTATGCCTCTTCCAGACACACTTCCAGCTTTTCTTCTAAACTCATCATCAAATATTTGTCGTGTTGTTTCTGACTGTGATTCTTTTAGCTAAGTCAGTAGCAAGACAGAAGAATAAATGTTGTTCTTGTTCTGACCATCTTGACATCATGACTGTATTTTTTATTTTTTATTTTTATTTTTTTTTATTTTTTGTTCACTTGTGGTGTGTGACTGCGATGGTTGTTCTGGATCAAAAACATCCTCATCGCCTATCTCCATATGTTTATCGTGTTCCATCTTTTCTAATAGTCTAGCATCACTTCTCTCAAACTGTTGATTTCCAAAGCATTATCAAATTTTGCATACAAGATTATGTTCACTATGTTTGCCAGAGCTACAGCAAACTGAAGTTCCACACGAAGTTGGACTGATTGTATAGGGTGGAAATGTGTCTCGTCGCTGCCTTGGTCTGGAGTGAAATCAAAGCCCCACAAAGCATGTCCTCCTGCAAAATCCTCGTACGAAATACTGTATCTGCTGTTGTTACCTAACTGTCCTGTAGCTTCAAACAGTGTCAAGTAAGATCTCAAGTACTTTCTCTGGGCAAAGTTAGGTTCACAAGGTCTGGTACACAACGTCTGGCCATCTCGAGTGACTTCTATCTTGGGCACGTTAAAGTGTTGGATCTCGAAAGGATTTTGATCGATGTTCAGGGCCACATTGCTGACGATGCCGATGAGAAAACATTTGAGTAGCTGTCCTTGGAAAACTTGATCTTTGATCTCGGATCGGAGTCCAGTGGCAATGGTGAAGTATTTCACTTCCACTCGTCAAAGAGGATACTTGGCTGTCGTTCTGCTTAGAGATGTCGTTTCCCGCTTTAGGTAAGACTTCCACACAGAGCACGTAGAGTCTGGCTTCTTAGATGCCCGTTTTGTATTCGTTAGCACTAGCCATCAAATGGAACACGGTACTACTTCGATTCGGTCTCAGGCGTTCATTCATTCTATTTAACAAATACTTACTTTGCAACTACATGTCCAAATGTAAACGATCCATCATTTCTAAACTGCGCCCTTGTTTGATTTTCTTTCGGCGGTCGTTAAATCCAACAGTATGAGGATCGTCAGCTTTCTCAACTCTGTGTCGTTGAAGACATCCAATGTGTATGGTTTCCATATCACGAGAGCATCCAGATGTGTGTTCTTGGCTTCTTTTCTGTACGTCAAGAGATTTTCCAGGTAAGCTAGGTAAGGGTAAGTATCCATGCTGCTGCTCACCAGTTTGTAATTCAAGTAGAAATACACTTCGCTGAACAATGAATGCACGAAATTGTTGACGGGAGCTACTCTGGCATCTGCACCTGGATTGCTGTTGTCCACTTTGAGAATTTTGACTTTCAGGTACAAGTGACTGCTATTCAGATCAATTAATCTTCGATTTGCCCTTTGATTTCAAATTCAATAGGTGCTGATGTGGCCAAAAACGACACAGGATGAAATTCTACCCATTGGGATTCTTGCATCGTCATCATCGTCGGTGGCATGGCAAACATATCGAGTTCTGACTTGGAACATTCCCAAGAATCTCGGTGCATCATTTTTTCCTTCTTTTTCAGTTAGTAATCAAAAACGTCAAATTTTCTGACAGATGTTCTTTTTCTTTTCTTATTCTTTTTCTGATCGTGCCTATGAGGTTTGAAAAGCGTTCGACGTCTCTTTCTGCCTTGTCCTTGCTGTGGCGTAAAGGAGAAAGTAATGCCTTCGCCAGTAGCGTGAAGCTAATTTATAGCGGTGTCTTGGCGACCCAAATGGTCTTTTCCAGTTTGAAGCAACCCATTTTTTTCTGCTTTCATGTTGTCTTATTTAGGACTTTGTTGGTCGACGAGTACATTTTGGAGAAATTCTTTTCATTGCGTCAAAGCTGTATTTTTAAAGCATGCAATCCTCGAGTAATCATAGGTTTCAAGATGGGTACTACCGTACGAAAAGCTGATTATAACATATCTCCTAAACCATGTCCTTGTTGTCGAGCGACTCCTTTGTACAGAGGATACATCTGTTTTTACAATTCATTGGAGAATTGTTTCTGAAAATGTAGTTTCACGGTGACTTTTCCTTTGGATAATACAATATTTTGTTCCAGATCTCCTTTTATACTAATATTGACACTGTCAATTACTAACATGAAGATAATGACGACGTGCAGATTCTCGGTGAACGTGATACGTCTTTCTTCTTTCATCGTAAGCAGCTATGGCCGAATCCACTTTGAAAAGAACGTTTTTCAGCAACGGAGAAGCTGTATTTCCTACGACGTTATACTCGACGACATCCAAGTACACAAAAATTAAATTCAGTCCTTCGTTCAGTTCGATAGGGAAGCAATAATAGTTGTAGAATCGATCGTTGTTGTGAATATCTTTTGAATGCGGTGCTATGTTCGTGTTTCCACCCCGAATAGCAAACAAGCTGGGAGAAGTCTGATAAACATCGTTTTGCCGTCGGAAAAAATATTTAAGACGATGAGCAATTTTATGGTACTCGATCGTTGCATTGAGGTAAGTTTTCTCCAGTACCTTGCCAAACTGATCGTTGAAGATAGCTGAAATCGTTTTGACGAGATGCTGAGCATTAAAATAAAATCCTGCAGAAATTAGCATGGAATAGATATTCTGCTGGGTATTCGCTGGTGATGCCGTTTTGGATTCGTAAATGAGAGGCTCATTTTTGTCTAAGTGTTCTTGAACTTGTTCGTTGAATATTTCGACTAGGCAAGGGGTTTGATCTCCAAACACATTCTTAACTTGAGTGGAATAAATGATTTATACCAAAGCTACTTCCAAATGAGCTTTGTGATCCAATTGTATGCTTGAAGTAATTTGGCTGTGAAACAACATAATATGTTGTTGGGAAATACATCCATAGAACTGTCACTAGGTAATGTTGAGTATTCATAGTTCGATCCTTCTGGTCTCCAAAGAGTTATTCGTTGTCAACGGAGAATGCTTTTCCAAATGTTCCAAAAGAGGGCTGCTACTGTTGTGATCGGAAGAATGGTGACAGGCGTTAGCAGCAAGGCTACCTTTTGTTGTTGTTGTTGCTGTCGGTATATTTCAACGAAGGACTGGGAAGAAGATAACCAATACAACTGTGGAGTAAAATAGTCCACAGTTGTTTATCTCCTTGTTGCAAACTCAAATTTCCAATGGCTGCGCGAATAACACAAATCACCACAAAGATTTGGCAGAAGTAGACGATTTGATTTTTAGGGACACGTTCTCCACACCACAACCACAGGAATTGTTTTTGTAGTTCTTGAAGAGATGAACTCTGAGAAGGAGAGATAGTTGCCGTGTTTAACGGCATGGTGGTCACTTCTTCTTCTTTTCATAGTCGATGACTTGTGAAGGTGCAGTCCAAAAATAAAAACTAGGTGGATATCCTTTCCAACGAACTTTCACTTCATGAAGTCGACGTTTTTCTACTTTACGTGTTCTTCGATTCTTTCGTAGTCACTCGTTGTAACTCAGGCAAGTAAAAAGTTCTTTTTTAACACTTCTCCGTTCATATCTTATAAATTTATAGTTTTGTTTTACCAATGCGAACCAAATCTCCTGTGTTTATTTTTTCCCCTCAATGATGCCTCAGACATTCAAAACAATAACATGGCTTACACACAATATACCCACAAACATACTTATACACTATCACACAAGAGGGGTAATTATAACGGAGGGATTTTGTTTCTGTTTCATTTGACAATCATTTGAGTAGTATCTCTTTTCAAAATGATCTAAGCAGCTGTGGAAAGGGCTGTATATGTCTATGTCTTTCACAAAATACTAAACCTTAAACCATAAGTATGTTTGTAGGTATAGTGTGTGTAAGCACTACAAGCCTTTGCATTTTTACCGATAGACAGAATTTTTTTTCCTAATAAGTACAAACACTCCATGTACGATGCATAACTTCCTTTCTCTCCATCCCGTTTAATGTCTATAGAAGACTATGATATGTAAAGTAAGTTGTACCGTTTTCAATCTCGAACAGACAATTTTACTTTCTTTCTGTCAATCTTTGGTTTGGCACACAAAAATTCTATCCAAAGCAATATCACCACCCTAATATTAAAAATCAAAGTTGCAAATGAAAATTAAGAAATCAAAATTGAAAAATCAAACTTTGGAAATTAAAATTCAAAATGATAAATTGAAAATTAAAGTTTAAAGAAAATGAAATTTTTTAAAAATAAATTTGAAAATTAAAATTAAAACGATAAATTTAAAACGAAATTTGAAAAACAAATATTTGAAAATGAAAATTGAAAAAACAAAATTTCAAAATGATAATTCATTATGAAATCAATGAAAATGAAAATTTAAAAACAAAATGAAATTTTAAAAAGTAAATTTAGAAATGAAAATTACAAATGATGAATTAAAAATAAAACTTCAAAAAATATGAAAATTAAAAGACCAAATTTGAAAATGAGAATTGAAAATGAAAATTTGAAAAAGGGAATTTAGAAAAATGAAATTTTAAAAATAAAATTTTAAATGAAATTTTAAAAAGGAAATCTGGAAATTAAAATTAAAAATAATCAATTGAAAATATAAATTTAGGAATATGGAAATTGAAAAACCAAATTTTGAAAATGAGAATTGAAAATGAGAATTTGAAAATGAGAATTTAGAAAAATGAAATTTAAAAATGAAAATTTAAAATAAAATTTTAGAAGGTAAATCTGAAAATAAACATTAGACAGATAAAATTTGAAAACTAAATTTGAAAATGAAAAATTGAACACAAAAACTGAAAAACTAAAGTTGAAAACGAAACTTGAAAATAAAAAGTTGAAAATATAAATTGAAAAAATTGGAAATTAAACATGAAAATTGAAAATGAACATTAAAAAAGATAAAATTTGAAAATGGAAGTTGAAAAGGAAAATTGAAAATGAAAATGTAAAAAATTTAATTTAAAAAACTAAATTTGAAAATGAAAGTTGAAAATGAAAAATTGAAAACGAAATTGAAGAAATTTTCTTTTTACTTCTGAAGCAAGTTCAGAGTTAGCGTGAGCTTTAACACTTGTCTTAAAACAATATGGTCGACTGCCTCTACGATGGCAAACAGGCAAAAGCACCGAATTTCTTAACCAGCCTTACCCTCTTGTGTGATTGTATATAAATATATTTGTGCGTATAGTGTGTGTAAGCACTCCTACCCTTGTTTGCTTGTGATAGTGTGTGTGTGTGTGTGTGTGTGTGTGTGTGTGTGTGTGTGTGTGTGTGTGTGTGTGTGTGTGATCGTTCCTCTTCTTCTAAATCCTATCCTCTTGGGTGATAATATATTTGTGTGTTTGTAAGTATAGTTTGTGTATATTCCTACCCCTTTTTGTTGGATAGTAAATGTGGGGGTGTTGGATAGTAGATAGCTCGGTGTTGGTCGCTCTAACATCGTATCGGATAGTAAGCGTGGGATATTGGTCGCTACAGCGGCGTGTTGATGATATAGTGTGAGTGTTGAATAGTAGATACCTGGGTTCTGGATGGTAAATAACAGGGTGTTGGTCACTTCAAACGCTGTGTTGTTGGTATAGTGTGAGTTTGGGATAGTAGATAACTGTGTGATGGATGGTTGATAACTCGGTGATGGTCACTCCAAGCGGAAGGTTGATGGTATAGCGTCGGTACTGGTCAGTAAATAACTGGGTTTTGGATAAAAGATAACTGAGTGTTGGTCATTCGAAATGGCGTATTAATTAGTAACTGTTTTTTTAACATTTAATTTTCCGTTAGAGGACGTAGAGACCCAAAATGTTAAACCTATGGAAATGTTTAACATTACATTTCACGTTGGAGGTCATAGAGACCCAAAGCCAAAAATTATTTTTCAAGGATAAATTCTCATCTTTTAAATTATCTTGTTGTCCAGAATTCTCATATATTACCTACTTACTGGAATTAGAATTTGCGCAAATCAGTTTTCGAGGACTAGACAGTTCGCATATCCGTTCTTTTATGTATTTTTTTCGATCTTCAACCCCTCTATGCTTTGGTCACTAGCAGAGTTGCTAATATATCTAGTTAATAGCTTAGAATTAATACATTTTTTAGCAGTAATAAATAATTTATTACAAGTGAGACGCAATATTTTTATTTTCATAAATATTTTTTAAAAACCCGTTTGATAGTAGGATATACCTACATTAGAGCTTGTGGGCAACATGTTCGTGCAAATAACGAAAAATTTTCCTGTTTGTGAGGTTTGAAAATTTACTATTTACAAAAAGAACAATTGCTTCCTCTACGACATAGATGTTTTAAACATTGATAGCTGAATGCATAAAAAAACTGATTAGTTTGAAAATGTTCAAATGGTCGGAAGACATTCCTATAAATGGACAGTTTAGAGAAGCACATTCAGAATCGACCTCATGAGCTGCTAGAACGCATTTTCAACTACTTTGTACAGATACAAGTGAAATGCACGGTGCTTGAACCACTTGTTGAACTACTTGGAGAGTGTTGGGTGACACAGAACGTCTTTGTCGCTTGGCTTCTGAAAATGTGTGATCGTTTCATGACAGTAGATGATTCAAATTTATTTTGACTAGGTTACAGCTTTATATATATATATATATATATATATATATATATATATATATATATATATATATATATATATATATATATATATATATATATAGTGTCACAACAGATCGCACTTCTGTTCAGATATTTACAGAGAGTGATTCAGTCATGACAAAAGGATATTGGGTTCTAGAACGTCCACATCGTCAAAGAACAGGAACCTCTAAGCCAAGAGAAAAAAAGAGACAAAAGTAACGATAGCTGTTATCAATGTCAGGAAAAAGACACTGGCCTTCAGAATGTCCCAAGAAAAAAGACAAAAATGAGAAGGAGCATTCAGAAACAGAAACAGAAGAAGAACCTATTCCAGTAAAGACATTCAAGAAGGCGAGACAAGCAGAAGAAACAGTAGAAGAGGAAGAACCCATACCAGTAAAGACATTCAAGAAGGCGAGACAAGCAGAAGAAACAGTAGAAGAGGAAGAACCCATACCAGTAAAGACATTCAAGAAGGCGAGACAAGCAGAAGAAACAGTAGAAGAGGAAGAACCCATACCAGTAAAGACATTCAAGAAGGCGAGACAAGCAGAAGAAACAGTAGAAGAGGAAGAACCCATACCAGTAAAGACATTCAAGAAGGCGAGACAAGCAGAAGAAACAGTAGAAGAGGAAGAACCCATACCAGTAAAGACATTCAAGAAGGCGAGACAAGCAGAAGAAACAGTAGAAGAGGAAGAACCCATACCAGTAAAGACATTCAAGAAGGCGAGACAAGCAGAAGAAACAGTAGAAGAGGAAGAACCCATACCAGTAAAGACATTCAAAAGAGACTTTAAGTCTAAGTCAATTTAATATAATCTTTTGAGATTTTTCGAGTCTCCGTTAAATTCTGGGACATTTTCGTACTTTTAGCATTACTTTAAGTCACATTCATTTTTGTGTTATTATGAGTTGGTTTCCTTGACATCAAGACAATACATGCAAATTTACCAACACCACCAACATAATTTTAGGTATAGAAAATGCTTTATATATAAATCTCAGATATAGAGATTATATTTGCTTGAAGCGAGTGAATTATGAATATATTTCATCGAGTAGGTGCAAATACTTACGTTTTTCACCCGTGAGATGAAATATATCCGTTATACACTCGGAGCAAGCACATTTTCTTTTCATTTTTTGCTCAAATGCGTTGGCTAGCAATCGATTGAAGTAGCAGATTTCTTACTGTATCGCGCTCGATAATGTCACCGGTTTACCGTTTATGTTCTGCTATGTTTTGTGTATATTCGCACAGAAGATATCAGTAGTAACATAATTCTCCTTCCTAGTCCAAGGAAAAACAACACATTTAAAAAATTGAAGAAAAAAGTATATGCACATTATTGAATTTGAACTTGGTTCGTCTGCAGGCGAGGCCATACTTACCACTAGACCACGCAAGCGTTGCCAAAATAGCTCAGATATCTTGGTTACAATGTTGTCGACACGGCAGTGAAAATATTTATCGTATTTCACTCCACTGAATTATCACAATTATTTCACTTGGAAATTGTAGTACTTTACGGCCTAGCATAAAATAAATTCATATAGCCACTAAGAAGCAGGTACATACACACAGCTTGTTGGATAGTATGTGTGCCATCTGAGGTCAGCCACTTCTAACAATGTTACAAAGTAGCCCCATTTGAGGTCAATCACTTCTAACAACGTACCCCCAATATTAAATTCCAGTTATGACCCCATAGTGCCAACTCCATGTTAAATTCCAGTTAGGCCCCATTAATTGAGGTCAATCACTTCTAACATTGTTACCATTTACTATCAATGTTAAACCTATAGACAATTTTAACATAGGATTTCCCCTTGTCCCCAGAGTGCCTCCTAACGTAACCCAATGGCGTAATGTTAATTCCCGTATGTTCTCCTCTTCTCAACGCTATTAAGTTGGCGAAATGCTGAAAACATGTCTTTTTCTCAATTCATTGACTGCAAAAGTGATGCTCCTTCTCTTTTTTGGTTTATTTTCTGGGGAAAAAAAAAAGAAAGAAAAAGCAATCACTCACAGAGAGTTCATAAAACAGAATAATACATAATCACTAAGATTTAGAAAATAGTAATTTTTACACAAGCCTAATTCGTGTGTAAATAGGAATTCCGATATGCGGCCTTGCAAATGTCGTATGGCAGTTTAATATTGATCTTCTTTGCCACCCACGCGTTATTTGCTGTCATATCTGAGATAACGATGTCGCTTAACCTAACAGCAAAGTAACTTAAGTAGGCGGCATTGGTTCATGAGCTTTTTAAAATAAATAATGTAAAGGCCGGAGATGATTTTCTGAATTGAATTTAAAACTACTTTATAAACGACAACAGCACGACATCCAGCAAACAAAAAATCCTAATTTGATATGAGCTAATAGACATTTGTGTCATGACAAGGAATGTAAATAATTCAATACATCATGAGGACCAAGCAATGTTATGAATTATGTTTGTATGATGTTTATATACTTAACATTTGTCTATTATT
Organism: Margaritifera margaritifera; assembly: GCA_029931535.1. Classification (NCBI taxonomy): domain Eukaryota; kingdom Metazoa; phylum Mollusca; class Bivalvia; order Unionida; family Margaritiferidae; genus Margaritifera; species Margaritifera margaritifera. Next base: position 217,879 of record JAQPZY010000672.1, read on the forward strand.
GTAAGTTGTATGGTTATTTGAAAATACATACTTAATTTTTGTCCAGTTATTTACATAGTATTGTCATAGGCATTTCGCAATTAGACTTTTGTGACATATGGCAGGTAGGCCAGTATTTCCATATACATTACTTAATTATAATTTTGTGACATAGATGATGTAGGCATGTTTATTTATATACAGATTTTGGTAAATATGTTCATTCCTATTCTAGAATTTCGGTTCTAAAAAATCAGTCTGTAAGGAATCAATTTTGGTTGTGTTGTTGAAATCAGATATAATTTAAGAGGAGTTATTTATTTATAATATTCATTGGAAAGATAAAAGTGCTTATTAACTTTTGGATTAATACATGATTTAACTTTTGTCCGTAAAAAGAATTATTTTTTCTAGATTTGGTATGAATCTATACCTACAATTTCTCGTTTGAAGAAGGGCGATTCCGTTCGTAGACGTTTTCAATTGTAATATCCTATCCGGTTTTGTGTGAAAGATTCTTAGACTCCATCATATGCAATGGTGTGAGATAGTGAAATCCCACATGAGGGTCAGAATGTGTAGGCAGGAACGAGGCTTTGCCAAAAGTGAGATTTCCCTATCCCACACCAACGCATATGTTGAATTATTTTCTTCTCATTTCTAACCAGAGATAAGTGGTGGAAAAAAGATGGAAGATCATTGGTATGAAAGTAGTTAGAAATTCAATGCTTATTTCTAAAAGATTTTACGTCATAATATAGAGTATAACAAATTCAGTTGCCAAAAAATATTTTGTGAACTGGGATTACTGTATACAAACTTTCCAAAATTTGTCTTTGCAATAATGCTAGAAATATTTCAGACATTCATAGTGTGATGTCATAGGTATAATGACATTGTATTTATTGTCCACATGGGCAAACTGTGTTAATTATATATGAATGAGATAAAGTTGGTTCGATCTCTGATCGAGATCTCATGTGGGGATAGATGTAATACTATACTGCATAAAACATTTCCTTGTTTTCAGCCACGAAAAGATCTATTTAAAAAAGTCCTTAATATTCTTTAAAGAGAATGGCATAGTTTGATGAGAAATCGTTCTCGATAAAGATTTTTGCCTGAGTGGTCTCAAGTTGATGTATACCTCCTTATTTATAGCTCTTTGGCTCAAGCCGGGGACCTCCTCTCAGTCTCTGACCAGGCCGTACTTCATTACCAGTCTCTGATCAGGTCATACTTCATTACCAGTCAGGCCATACTTCATTACCGCACAATAGAACATAAAAACTGACAATAATGAAATCTTTTCTATATACTTTTTGTTTAAATATCAAAATGCAAGAAACTGATATTCCAGTAGTGATCTATATGTAAAAATAAAACATATTAGGCTACCAAATGTAATTGTAACAAGTCAAAGAAAAGTCGGGAGTCGATCTCGAGACCTCTGTTATACTGCCCAATCACTGTTACCACTGAGCTAACCATAAGACGAAAAATGAAGCTGAGTATCAAGGAAATGCCCATGCAAGCATTTTAAGCCTTGAACCACATTTTTATTTTTCGCTAAAAAAATGTTTTTATTATTATTTTTTTTATTTATTTATTTTTTTTTTATTTTTTTTTAGTGTAGATCACAGCCGAGTACCTCTGCCATTTATTGTTTCAGTTAAAGAGGTGTAGAGAGAATCTTGGAAGAACAAATTGCTGAGATACTCCCTTGCGCTCTAAGGTAAATCATGCTTTAAAGTCGGGAAAGTCGCTATATAAATACAAAATTGAATAAAATGACTTTTTGATGCTTCATTTAAACTACAATTAAAGCTGCAATCTCACTTTTATTGCACTTTTCAGAGATAATTTATGCAAAATATATCAAACGAATCTGTCTTAGCTCAATCTGATTTTGGGGTTTAAAAAATGACGTCGTGGGGAGAAATGCACAGATTAAAAACGGTCCTTTCCTCCCTATCGTAAAAACAATACCAATACACTTTTGACGCCGAGATTTATACACCAATAATATAATTTTCCCGGGAGAGGAAGGGCTAGTAATTTGTTTTAGAATCGGATTATGTGTTATTATTTCTGATTAAATACATGTAATTTTTCTTTCACTTGATGATATATGACATAATAAAACACAAGGAGAATACATAAGAACATATATATTACTCCGGCAAAGAAAAGGTCAAACTTTCTTGTAACAAAAACATAAAATAAAAAAAATCCCACACCACCAATCTAGACGATAAAATTGGTCAGCGCCCTGTTTGCAAGAACCGGCGATAACAGCTCTAATCGAACCGGACAGGGAATATGTTTTCTTTGTTTTTCTTTCTCAACGCTTTCCATTTACCTCTATCATAAAAAGACAACGTCACACGACCATAATCAAGGCTGCTAAATGGTCGAAAAATGACCATAAGCAAACCATTTTTCTGGTCACAAGTCACCCAAACGGGCCCTAATCAGAGATATCTTTTCTTCACCCCACTCCCAGAAAGGGCCGGGGATGGGGAGCTGAGTGCGGGTGGGAAGGGGGTACGTACTTCCTCTATACAACTATCTATGGACACCCCGCCCGGTTGGGAACATTTTATGAGCCCGGTGTTACATTAATATGCACTGCTGTTTTGAGGTGATTTGTTTTGTTGGGTTTTTTTGTGGGGTTTTTTATGCTGTTTTTTTTTTTTTTTTTTTTTATCCCTCAATAAATTCTAGGTATATGACTGGGTTCTTATCTCTGAATATGTCTTTAATATTTTCTGGTTTATTACTTCCAAGTGAACATCCGACTACAATCCCCTCGGGCAAGATTAGAGACTTGGCACATCTGCATTGAGATGGGTATGTTTGTATAGAAATTCACATTAAATGGTCATAGTATGCTAGGTAGATCGGAATCAAGGTTGCTGAATAGTATCTGAAATGGGAGGAGGGGGGCTGTGATGGCACGGTTGGGTTATATTTTTAGTAACAAGGATAGCCCGGTCTTCATCTGGGCATTAAATAGTGTAAGCAAAGAGTAACAGGGCTGGATACGCAAAAAAAAATCGTCTTGGTTTTATATAATTGATGTTGTTTGCCTTGACATAATTAAATCACGTTGTACACATCATCTACGATTTGCTTTATGTATTATGCAGATCTCCGTCAATAATAGGGAGCAGGAAGCTTTGCTATGTAACCCAAATTTTACCCCAGATTTCAACATTTGCAGAATATGTTTAAATTCACGTATGATCTGAGATGAGAAAGTAAATAATTTTATTAACATTTCGCCTCTTACCTTATGAGATAACGAAAAATTACTCTTTTGCCGTCCATATACGACATGTCAAGTAAGAGTTTTGTTTGTTTTTTTAATTGAATGATGTGCTTTTTTTCATAAGAAATGCGTGTAAAATAAGTAATTGAATTCACATCATGACAACGGAACGCACTTGCAAAAAAGAAATACTTCAGTATGATGATCGTGGATAACAAGTAAAGTCTGGGAGCTGCCAGAGAATAGCGCGGATCTCCTGAAGACGATTAGAAATTTACTTAACAAGAAAAGCCGTCCTGAAAGTGTTTAACGTGTCAATAGGAATGACGTAAAAGAGCATCACAAATAGGTCCGTTTGTTATTTAGTTTATATAAGCATGTACTTTGTTTATCTTGTGTAGCACTTACAATGAATTATGGCTGTTTTTCATCGATTAACATACGTGGGATAATATTTGCTCCCTATTATGGATGAATAGCTGAATACTATAATCGCATTTAAAGTTGTCCTTTTCTGTGTATCATATATGACCCTGGTATTTTAAGTCTTCATTTCAATTAATATTCTGAAATAACGTTTAAAAGATTTGGCCAACTGTCATCTGGCTTTCCATTAATATATATATATATATATATATATATATATATATATATATATATATATATATATATATTGGCGGGGGGTCCTTGCCGAAGTGAAGTTGTTTATATACATATATATATATATATATATATATATATCTATATATATATATATATATATATATATATATATATTTGGCGGGGGGAGGGGCTTGCCGAAGTGAAGTTGTTGTTATGGTCATAACTGTATATAACAAAAGAAATATGAAATTCGACATCAATAAGCAAAATAATTGAAATAAGAACACAAAATAGAGGCAAATATTGAATAAACTGGGATTGAAAAACCCTAATTTAACAAAATATGAACTGCAAATCAGCTTTTCAATGGATTGTACTGTATTTTAGATGATATGTCAGGCCGGGTCCTGATTCACCATCTGTAATTTCTGTTAGTTATTAATTACAAATCGTAGATATTTGATACATAAATGCTAAAAGTAAGAACTGATTCAATTCTTTAAAGTCTGGGAATTTCAAAGAATGATATTTAGCAATCACCATACATAATTAGTTTACATAGAATTATATAGTGCTGGCCGTTGGATTGATGGTCACTCAAATTCGCATGGTTGACTGTAACATCATAAAGTAAACACCAAACACCTCTTATATGAATTGAAAAAACTGATTGTGGTACATGACTGGTGGCCTGTTTAGGATACTGGACTACACATCTCTATCCAAAATAATATAGATTAGTTACCCACCCACCCCTTTTTTAACGTGAAAATAAACTCTTGAGAATAAGAAAGTATTGGTTAAAATTAATTAAGTTGGTTCAGACGAAAAAGTTCGTTTAATAATGAGATGATAATAGTTGATATGAACATGGCACCCTCTGAATAATAATACACCGGCAGATCTGGGTGTATGCCGTTTTTTAGAAGTTATCAGTAGAACAAATAACATAAACCCTGATCTGCAAGTGCATTATGCGACGGCAGATCAGTGTCCATGATGTTTGCAGTTCAACTCGATTTATAAGCAGGTACATACGGTGGATAGAACAGAGATGTGTCAATACCTGGTGTTCTACTGCTGTTGATCAAACACTAGAATCTAGCAGAGTAGTACGGATAAGATTTATTTTAAATTTTGAACCATGCTAAACACACGGCACACATATCCCCAATAGAATAACCTTCGCAAAGTTCCATATTTTGAATAATAGACTACCTTCCGAAACTAGTCGATGTCTAAATTTTGATTTTCTGCAAACAAAATGTAAATTGTGTGCCTGACAAGTAATAAGTGATGAATTTCATTGCCTTGCAAAATTTCAATATTTTGCTGAATCACGGAACTTTATTTTTTAGGAAAAATAAATATCTGATAAATGTAAATACAGTCAAATTTGATGAGTTGTTATATACTACAAATGTAAGATAAGTTTTGGCAAATCTACAAAACCAGTGTTTAAAATCATTATGATTCCAACATAAACTGGTGTTTAAAATCATTATGATTCCATCATAAACTGGTGTTTAAAATCATTACGATTCCAACATAAACAGGTGTTTAAAATCATTAAGATTCCAACATAAACTGGTGTTTAAAATCATTATGATTCCAACATAAACTTGTGCTTAAAATCATTACGATTCCAAAATAAACTGGTGTCTAAAATCATTATGATTCCAATATAAACCGGTGTTTAAAATCATTATGATTCCAATATAAACTGGTGTTTAAAATCATTACGTTTCCAATATAAACCGGTGTTTAAAATCATTACGATTGCAACATAAACCAATGTTCAAAATCATTATGATTCCAATATAAGTCGGTGTTTAAAATCATTACGATTCCAACATAAACTGGTGTCTAAAATCATTATGATTCCACCATAAACTGGTCTTTAAAATCACTACGATTCCAACATAAACAGGTGTTTAAAATCATTATGATTGCAACATAAACCGGTGTTCAAAATCGTTATGATTGCAACATAAACTAATGTTAAAAATCATTATGATTCCAATATAAACTGGTGTCTAAATCATTATGATTCCAAGATAATCTGGTGTTTAAATCATTGTGATTCCAACGTAAACCGGTGTATAAAATCATTATGATTCCAACATAAACATAAACCTGTGTTATAAATCATTATTTTTCCAATATAAACCGGTGTTTAAAATCATTATATTTTTAATGTAAACCAGTGTTTACAATCATCATGATAAACTGGTGTTTACAATCGTCATGATAAACCGGTGTTTGAAATCATTATGATGCCAACGTAAACCGGTGTTTAAAATCATCATGATTCCAATATAAACTGGTATTTAAATCCTTATGACTCCAGTATAAGGTGGTGTTCAAAATCATTATGATTCCATCCTAAGCCTATGTTGAAAATCATTATGATTCTAATATAAACAGGTGCTTAAATCATTATGACTCCAGTATGAATTGGTGTTTAAAATCATTTTGATTCAAATGTAAACCGGTGTTTAAAATCATCGTGATAAACTAGTGTTTAAGCTCATTATGATTCCATCGTAAACCGGTGTTTAAAATCATTATGATTCCAACATAAACAGGTGTTTAAATTATTATGATTCTAATATAAACCGTTGTTTAAATCATTACGATTCCAACAGAAACCGGTGTTTAAAATCATGATCATTCCAACATAAACCGGTGTTTAAAAGCATTATGATCCAACATGAACCGATGTTTAAAATTATTATGATTCCAATATAAAGCTGTGTTTAAAAGCATTATGATCCAACATTAACCGATATGTTCAATTAGTTTCATTACAGTATGTACAGTGGATAGTACTCTCTGCACACAAATATTAAAGTATATATTTATATGAATACATATTCAAAATTAGATGAGATACGTATATGCAAAACAAGAAAAATGGAGAAAAAGAGCATGAAGAAAAATGAAAAGAATACCCCGGTCTAATTGGTGATATGCTGGTAAAGTCCTATTTCAATTGTGTGCCCTCACCCAATAAATCTCAGATAAGAGATTAAATCTGTGTTCTTTTTCTTTCTTTCTTTCCATAGGAAAGTTTATTTTATTTATTGTTATTAATTTTTCAAAGATACCTTCAAGTAAGGTCACCCCCACCCCACCCCACCCCCCAACATGCTACACAGTATTCTACTTCAACAGCTATGCCAATCTGTATTTGCCGGAGACTGGCCTGGTCCATAGAAAACACACAACAATTCAATATAAATTTATTAATGTTTGATATACGTCACCTCCGTGTTTGTTTTCCTTTCTCGGACCCTTTGATCACAAACTGGAACCGCGTCTACTTGTACTTGCCCCTCCCAAAGTTTTAATAAAATTGTTATTTAAAAGAGAGGCAATAAAGTGATATTTCAAAGTCAAAGTCAAATGTTGAAAAGAGTTGCTTAAAGTATTCAACATCGCAAAACAGAAAACATAAAATGATCAACTGTAAATTAGATAATATTGACAGCGGTAGTGTAAAGAATTCAAGGGACTAAAGTGCACACGATATTTATGACAAAAAATGTCAAAGGTTTAGAGATGTTTTGAAACGTCCATAAATAATGCAGTACTCACCAACACAGAGAATAATTTATGTAAAGTTCATCAAAACTATTTTGCATGTAAAAATGCTGAAGGCAAATACATCTCTTTTTTAAGTACATGGAATACAGTAGATAAAATACACAGGAAAAATAGCATCATATATTTCATATATCTATATCCCAAAAATGTGTTTTGCATATGTGACCTTTTATATATGAAATGTATGTTGAGTATCATATGTGTAACATATATAAATATGTAAGGCGCATATGTTAAACACACACACACACACACACACACACACATATATATATATATATATATATATATATATATATATATATATATATATATATATATGTTGCATATGTGAATTTAAATATGCTAAGTCACATATGTTCAACATCTGTGGTACTCAGTTTATGTTAAATGGATATTTTAACCTATGCTAAATATATGTTGTTAGTCTTGTCAATTAAAACACTTGTTTCACATACGTGGCTAGTTTCCCTGTGTATATCTGCTCAGCTTTACATTTTGGTTTGAAATACGTATATCAATCCTGGATATGAGTATTTAAAATTTGTTTGTGGGAGAATTCAATTTAATGAAAATTTGGAGAATTTTTGCTGGCAGGCGCTTATTCTTTCTTTTATCTTTTTTAAACAATCAGTGCTGATGGGAAATGTCAAAGGCGCTTTACTTTTCGCATGATAAATCCGTCTATTCTTCTAAGGACCAAAACTGTTGAGACTTGCCATGGAAAAAAAAATGAATTTAGAATTCAAATCCAATACATCCAAATGAAGAGTTATACTGAATTTGGAGTTACTTTTTCAATCAAGCAAGAAGAAGCGGTAGATTCCGTCTCAATATGATCAGCATCCGGTTATCCAAAAATTGACAGGTCAAATGTTTCTCCTTTTGTTGCATTAGGCCAGTGGGGCAATGGATCACATCCTTACCCTTCAACAAGCAACTTACCAACTCATTTAGATCAGTATCATGTATCGAGTATATTTACGTACTTGGCCTCGAGTGACGGCGTATACCGTATTTACCAACGTATAAATGCACCCACCTGCGAACAGTGTAGATGCATAAGACACCGGAAGATCAGTGTAGACGCATAATACGCCAGTAGAACAGTTTAGATGCATAATACACCGGTAGAACCATGTAGACACAATGTACACCGGTAGAACAGTGTAGACGCACAATACGCAAATAGAACAGTGTAAATGTATAATACACCGGTAGATCAGTGTAAAGGCATAATACACCGGTATATCAGTGTAGATGCATAATACATACGTAGAACAATGGAGACGCATAATACACCGGTAGAACAGTTTATATGCACAATACAACGGTAGATCAGTGTAGATGCACAATACACCGATAGATCAGTGTAGACGCAGTGTAAACGCATAATGCGATAGTAGAACAGTGTAGATGAATAATACACCGGTATAACATTGTAGACGCATACTATACCGGTAGATTAGTATAGACTGATAATACGCAGGTATAACAGTGTAGAGGTATAATATGTCAGCAGAGCAGTGTAGATGCATAATACGGTGGTATATCAGAGTAGACTCATAATAGGCTGGTAGAACAGTGTAGGCACATAATACACCGGTAGAACAGTGTAGATGCATAATACACCGCAAGATAGGTGTAGATTTATAATACACCGGTAGATCAGTGTAGACTCATAATATGCCGATAGAACACTGTAGATGCATAATACACTGGAAGAAGAGCGTAGATGCATAATACACTGGAAGAACAGTGTAGACGCATAATACGCCAGTAGAACAGTGTAGATGCATACTATTCCAGTGGAACAGTGTAGATGCTTAATACACTGGTAGATCAGTGTAGACGCATAATACATCAGTGGATAAGGTATTCGTTGTTAGCTAGTATTTTTAAGTGTGTGAACAGCTTATACCCTGATCTGCCGTTGCATAAATGTGACGGCAGACCTCTGTCCACTGTTCATAGGCTGATGAATCTTACATAACAATAAATATGGTTTTAAAAAAGTTGAGGGGAAGGCTAATGACCTAATCTTTTATTTGACAGTCGGGATCCAGCGATGTATTATTTTATAAAGACGCCTTCGTGCTCTCAAACACCTCACAAAAACGGTACCCACTCGTTCGACGTGTGCGAGTCTGTGACGTCATTTAGTTAGTTGATTGCTTTCTCAAGGGCACACCAAAGAAGTCGACCAAGACTAGCATAGGTGATTATCGAACCAGTTACCCTCTGTGTCAATAAATTTCAAATGTCGAAATGGTACTTATCCAATGAGTACAGGTCTTTTCATTCTTATATCACTGATTTTATTGGTTATAAGTAAGCTAATGTATTCATTGTTTAAATACTCAAACTAATTTTACAGATCAAAATGGCGCCGGAGGAAGGTTTTTCCAAGGGGGAAAAGACTACTTCCCGTACACTTGTTTTTTAACGGCGGCATTGACTCAGCTCTACGGCTTGACAGTGTAGTTTAGATGATAGAAGATTTGAGTCCAATTTTCATCAAGCATCCGAATTTGTGTACTTATTTGAACCTGTAATAAGATTTTAAATTTGCATTTGGGATATACTTCAATAGACTCTTACACGTGATACGTGTGCCGATGTTGTATGTAATAAAACAGAGCAATTGTAAAAGATATACGTGTACTTTTTGTACTTTTATTTTCTTTTTTAACTTTCTTTGTAATGGATGATGAGCAGTTGTGATGATTTCATTCAGTAGAAATTATGACTACAACGGCTGATAAAATAAATACCCAAATTTAAATTAAACTTTCTTGTAGTAGAAGTAAGGTTTTGATACATAATAAATTGGCAAGGCAGTCTTAATCACTTTGAATAATCTATGATAATTCGGTGGAGGTGGAAGAGGAGGATACTGAGACTAATACAACAAGTGGATAACGAGATCAACAACGACAACGACGACGAAGACGACGGGGAAAGAGAAAAGAAGAAGACTTAAAAAGCCTTAACGCTCAAATCGTTTCAACTTTCCTTCTGATTACAACAATTCACTACATTAATTAGGTTCCTTATATACTTCAGTCATTTTTAGCTATACCCCAATGTCATAGTCATCAGCATCCCCATCGACACTGGCGTTCGCAAATGTACACCTTTTATGTTAAAATCAATATCTCATATTCTATTACTTCTACAGTCATGAAAGTTGACTTGTGCGTATAGCCTGAAGAGTATACTACACTACCATACTAAAAGTAGGGCATTGTGACCTACCTTACACGCTTCTGTGACCGTGTACACCTTTTATATATAGGTCCGTTTTTCAGACACAATTCCATGTACAATCGAGAAAATAAATACATGCTTGCATCATGGAGAATATTACACCACAATGCTAAATGTAGGTGATGGTGACCTACATTTTATGCAACAGTAATCATGTACACTTTTTAATTTTAGGTCAGTTTCTGGGACACTGTTGCTTGTAAGTCCTGAATATAGATCTGTGTATGGATCCTGAAGACTAATAGACCACCAGTGATTATGTACACTTTTTTTTAGTTGAGTTTCTTAGACATTACTTGTACAGTCATAATACCTAATATATGGATGCATCCTGAGGAGTACTACACCGTGATATCAAAAGTAGGTCACTATTACCTACTTTTTAAACTTCAGTCACCTTGAGTTCCTTTGACCAGTTACTTGTACAGTCATCAAGCTGGAAATGTGCAAACCTCCTGAGAAGTACAGCATCACCATATCAAAGAGTCACTGTGACCTACATCAGCCACTTGGTTGTTTGTCTCTATCATCAATCAGTATTCATCACCTTGTGTCTGGATAAGTATGTGCATTCAAGCATAGCTGTCTTCTGACAATCTAATTTCTTGTTCTTCATTTTTGATCAAATCCAGTGCGTTAGTTATATGGTCACCTACACCTACACCAATTCTACCTTACTGATGTTAATCACTAATTTGGACACAATATATAAAAGGTCAGCATAGATTATGTTGCATTTTCTGGAAATACTTCCACTTGAAAGAAATTTCTGGATTTGTTAGTGCAAGTAACCTTCCAGAACCGGCTGAATTCATAACTGCACGCTTTGTTAAACGACGCATAAACCAAGAGGCTGAACTCAATAAACATTTAATTTTCCGTTTAGGCTTTAATGCTGCTTTCTATTAAATACAAATAACATTCTTTACTGGTGAGCAAACCTCCAGGAAAAATCTGAGCTAAAATATGAACGATTTTCTAAGAGACTTCTCTTTCCCATTTTTCTCACTGCAGCCATAGCTGCTCCTTGTTATTTAAAGTTCAGCTCTCCTGGAAGAAAATAAATAAAAACAAACGCTCTTAAACGGAATTTTGAAAACAAAACAGAAATTGCTCGAAATTGTTAAGTGTTTAATTAATAAAAGCCTAATAGTCGTGTAAACAGGAAATCATAATATGCGATCTTACAAATGTGCACATTGTGGCAGATATTGGTGTTGTTTGCAGCTCACGCGTGAGTTGCTGTCTGTGTACGAGATAAATAGGCAATTCTAATATGCGACCTTACATGTGTGCATATTGTGGCAGATATTGGTGTTATTTGTAGCCCACACGTTATTTGCCGTCTGTGTACAACATAAATATATTTGGCTACCTAACGATAAAAGAACTTTGAACAAGTCATTGAAATTCTTTATCAGCAATATTTGTGGTTATGAGTGAACGTAAAGTAAGCGATAAAGGATAGGTAGTGGCAACAATTAGTTTTTACTGAGAAAAAAAAATTATATCGAGTTATAGGCAACTCGTCTAGTCAACATTAGAATATTAATTTTGATCGACATTAAGATATTTTATATTATGATTTTTTTGTTTTGGTTTGATGTTTTATTGCACAGCAACACTTTGAGTAAAGAGCCTTGTCCACGGACACACTGCGGTAGCCGATCAAGGATGATCCGATGATAGAAATCGAACCTGTACCCTTCTGGTTACGAATCCAACGCTTTAACTACGTAGCCAGCTTTGAAAATCGTGCAATTTTCTGGTAAATCCTTTCAATGTTAAATAAAACACGCACAGAAACGGATGTTTTTTGGTGGTTTTTTTTTAGATATATCTTGTCGTTTAATTAACAATATAGGATTTGACAACTAGTCAACTTACTCATCTAGATCCAATCCAAAACATACAAATAAATACTCCAAAAAAGACATTAATTTGACAATAACTTTAGTATATTTGAAAAATAGGTCAAAATTACATTTATGAACGACATGTAACATTTCAAAGCAAAATGAAATAAACATATGCATATATAATGAATTAAATCAACAACTAGCAAATGCGAGAGAGAGAGAGAGAGAGAGAGAGAGAGAGAGAGAGAGAGAGAGAGAGAGAGAGAGAAAGTACATAATTTTAAGTGTTAAAATCGTATAGTTTATTGCAGTGCTTGTTTCGTTATTTAGTTCGACATCGGCTTTAAATAATAAACTTAAATTTTACATAAGGAGTGAGCTGAAAGAACGATAGTACTTGAATCTGAGCATTAAATAGGGAGCAATAGAAACAAAAGAAATATTGTTCACCATCTTCGTTAATTAATGTTGAGGACTTAGATACGTTCTAATCCAAATTGTAAAAAGCCAACCAGTTTCTCCAATAGAACATTTCAAATTCTAATTTATGAATTAAATAATAGGCCGCAAAGATAAGAAAATCAATTTTTTTTCATACAAAAATGAGAGATATTAAATCCAAATTCTGAGAGCCGGTAAAAATTACATTTTTGTTGCTCTTTTCCTTTTTTCTTTGTTCTCCATTTCGAATGACTCGAACCCATTTTTTAGTTTCAATGGCGTTTTTGCATATACATTTATCCACATGTATTCATTTGTAGTGTGCCTCATACACCGCCGGTAAATACACTTACCCACATGTATTCAGTCGCAGTGTGCCTCATAAGCTGCCAGTAAATACACTACCCCACATGTATTCAGTTGCACTGTGTCCCTTAAGCTGCAGGTAAATACACTACCCCACATGTATTCAGTTGCACTGTGTCCCTTAAGCTGCCGGTAAATACACTTACCCACATGTATTCAGTTGCTGTGTGTCTCCTAAGCTGCCAGTAAATACACTACCCCACATGTATTCAGTTGCACTGTGTCCCTTAAGCTGCAGGTAAATACACTACCCCACATGTATTCAGTTGCAGTGTGCATCATAAGCTGCCGGTAAATACACTACCCCACATGTATTCAATCGCAGTGTGCTGCATAAGCTGCGGGTATGTATTCAGTCGCAGTGTGTCTCATAAGTTGCCGGTAGGTATATATTTTATGAAATGTAGCAATAAAAACGTGAAACATTTATCATGAAAGAACCTAAAATACGCTAAATCGTTTATATTGTCCGATAAAACTATCAAAAGTGGATGATAAGTTAGCAGTAGCTAAAAATTCAAAATACAGGGGAGAAAATAAATTATTGCTAATATTGCAAGCGTGATGACTTCCTTTTATTATTAGAAATTAATAGGCTATAGGCTGCTTAAGGAACAAACACAGTACTAGCCAGTTTATTAAAACAAATACAATAATACTTTACGTTTTCACGAGCTCAATATATATATATATATATATATATATATATATATATATATATATATATATATATATATATATATATATATATATATATAAAGTGGTGTACTGGCCATTGGGCAAACCGGGACAAATCCCGGTGGGCCGCTGCAAAAATATCAGTTTTTACCGGTGTTTTAGTGGTGGGAGCAAAACCCAGGGCCTGTCCCAGCAGATAAGTCCAGGGCCGAGTTGCTTACCTAGTACACTCCTGTATATATATATATATATATATATATATATATATATATATATATATATATATATATATATATATATATTAACGAGTCAAATGTCCGCTCAGGAGAAGTTGAATACATCTCTCTATGATTGACGCAAGTTTCTCGCTCTATTCCAGGTTGTTGGAGGAAACTTGACTGAATACCAGGTTATCATTTGCTTTCGGGGGGAGTGATATATAAACCTATCCCTTACGCGGAATTTTGATATCGCCCTAATTTGCCGTTCTTCCCACACGTGTCGAAGATACGGCAAGGAACGTACTTTTCCACTCAGTACATGCTCGTCATGTCAGGGTAACCGGGATTTTGTAACGATGTTTAGTTATGACTCGAGATGTTCCTGTTACAAACAGTAACAGTACTATTCTGTTATAGTTATCGAAGTGTAGGGAATGCAATACTGCTTCGTGGTGATTGGGGGTGGGGTGGGGGGTGGCAAGAATCGTTACTACTTATATGGATAGCTTGGCAGTCAGTTAAGACTAATTAAATTGATTAAAACTCCAATAATTCGCGCAGATGCTACTTGTGGCCAGTGTCTTTTGATTCTCGATTTTTCATGGAATTTTAGAAATATAGCAGCTAAGATTTTTGAAAGTCCGAATTTTTTTTTTTTTTTTTTTTTTTGGAAAATGTTATGGTTTGCATTTCAAACCTATTAACTGGTCATTTGATTACCATTTGAAAAGTAATCATATATTTCATAAAAATTCTTTTATTCATTTAGGTCAGCCGGCATGTTAAGAGTGGCGGAGGGGGGGGGGGGGGGGCTAAGGATCGAGACTGAATTCCACCAGCTAGTACAATATAACATTTCTGCTTTTCTTTTTTCTAAATGAAATAGTACGATTATTCATTGAGTTTGTACTAGTATCACAAGATTCAAATGAAAGCATTCACTTTTGCAAATGACTAAAGACGTAAAGACACGGTGAAATAAACAGTAGTAAGACATATATTGAATGAAATAAACAATTTTCTCGAATTACTATGCAAAATGCTTTATCATTACATTATCTCTCTCTCTCTCTCTCTCTCTCTCTCTCTCTCTCTCTCTCTATATATATATATATATATATATATATATATATATATATATATATATATATATATATATATATATACATACTTATACATACAATATATACATATCACAATCAAATCAGACGGATTTTGCACCTAGGAAAATTAATGCAAGACATGACTCATTACTGAACTTACGAATATGATTGTTATCAATAACAGGTATCCTTCTCTGTAGTTTGTTCATATGACAAATACCGTACTAGTTTGACTTATTACTCACTCTGTAGTCTGTTTGTGGGATAAATAACGTACTAGCTTAATTTACTACGTAAACATGATTTGTTCATCAAGAACAAAAAAGCCTTTCCATCAGAACTACCGATAGCATCATAGGTATACCGCGTGTAATTAACATTTCATTCCGACAAGAAAAGTAATTGGAGGTCACAGAGAAATCGATAACAGGTTAGACAAAATGCTTGAAACACTAAAGACACAAAAAGGATGTTATTTTATGTGTCTTGGTAGGGACATAATGGGAGAACACCTTCCGTATTACTGTGTACTCTACTCTCGGATTTCAACTCTACAGATAGTAAAATTCGATGCGCAGATGATTTAAAATCCACTTTCTTAAATACTTGAGGGTTCATTATTAAACATTCACAAAATCTTAAAACTTCGTTGGAACAATTTTTTCGTCCTACTGTGTGCAAACAAAAACCACCCTCGAGTTTCAAGGTATTAGTGATATTTCAGTGTGAGAACACTTTCCGAACTACTGCGTGAAAACAAAAAACAGTCCCAATCCCCACCCCCACTATGTGTATGGGAATGTGAGAACATGTACTAATATTGCTATTGAAACCTTACTACTGAAATAATTAGCGTGTGTAACTGACTTTAATAGCGCACTAGACCACTGAATTTAAAAAAAACAACACAAGTAAACACTCATTAAAAAAAAACCCATATCCCTCAACTCTTGAAAACATTCATTTAAAAAAAAATTTAATTCAGCTGCAGATAGATAATGAAACACAGACAGACAATATTTCCTACCAGTACAAACATTGATAAATGATCAAATTAATTCATCTGCAGATTGATACTAAAACAAAAACAGACATACAGCATGTTTACCAGAACAAACATTGACACCGTCTGTACTCGCTTATAACGCGACTCGAACTGCAAACAACATAGACTATGATCTGCTGTCTCATAATGCGCCGGCAGATCAGGGTCAAATGTTATTTGTTCTACTGATTACTCCTAACAAACTGCATAGACTCTAAGTTTGTGCAGTTTGAAGTTGGACTAAGAGTTATAAGCGAGTAGATGATGGTAGATGATAAAATTAATTCAGCTGCAGACAGATATTGAAACGCAGACAGACAGTGAATATTAATCGTCACATAGACTTGCAATTGCAGTGATTGTAACTGACTTCATTATCTAAACTGGTATGTAGGATGGATTTCTAAACTAAATGTAGCCGGTTCGAGTCTTACTACAGCCTAAAACTTTTATATTTCAAACTCAGCTCACCTGCCCTCTAGTTGATTCAAACATTCAGGTATGAAAATGGATTGGGCTGATTGGTACTGAACTGATATCAGATTGGTGTCAAGGGTATGGGTTGACAATAGTTCAGATTGCAAGACTATTCAGCGACATCTCAACTGTTTTGATGTAAGAAAACCAAGGTAACAACGCTCCGAATTCACTGTAAGAATGGTATCTTGTCTATTTCATTTATTGACTTATTGTTTTTTAATTTACTATCTAAGCAGTCAAGAGTGACTGTGCAATTGTTACATTTTTATCAGTTGCAAAGGTTAATGAATGCGCATCAAGAACGCAACGATTTCTCGTGCAATATTTAAAACGCTATGTCAAAATATTACAAATAGTAGCTTTGTCAATTATTCTCGGTCTTTGTGAGATCTAATGTCATCTTCAATATAGGACGTGTCGGGTATTGCTATTAAGCGTGTACCGATGTGACTTTAGGTTTGATATTCAAGCCGTGGAACATCGTCAATCTGCTCCTATACTATATAGATCCCGATGTTTGCTGCAAATTATCATTTTGTTCAGTATCTGCTTAAAGCCATGTATTGCCTGCAAAATCCACCTAGACACATCTGGATCAACAATAAATTCATTCATTCATTCAGAAGTACCCCTATCTTTATTAAACGGACATGCCCTCGGATATCACATGCTCCATGTCCTGATGGTTATCAACCTTCTATTTGGGTGTACTGCCACTATCTGTCTCACACCCCGTTACAGGACAGCATCTGTCCAAATTATCGGTTTCAAAGGTAGATTCCATCAGAGATAACTAGTTGCCTTTCGATAAATATTCTTCTCTGGAAAATGTATGATGTCCCCGATCAATGACGTAGAGTGTCAAATTATAGTGTCCAGTGTCCATTATGCCGTTTCATTGCTTAAAAGAATCCCATTGTAATGAAGATTCGTATCATCATACGCGCATGTGTTATGTATCGAAGAACAAATAAGAGCCAAACAATCTTTCTCTGCGTAATTTTACATTACAGTTAGTTGGTTGCAATATTTAGCACGTTTGACCGACTCTCTGGGTGTCATCTACAGACTAACTCGTAATTTTGCCCATATAATTTCGAACGTGTATTGACGAATCAAATTTTTTTTCTCAGCAATCTGATGGAATCTTTTACAAAAATTTCTTTTCATCATAATTTTGAACTGTCAGTTGAAACAAACGAAACTATGTTGCTTTAGCTGGCCCTAGAAATGTATTGTATTTTTATTCTCTCATAAAGAATCGCCACGGACTAAAATGTTTATGAGTTTTAGGTCTATTTTAACAGTTATTATAGTCGATTATTCTTTCGGTGTATTAAATTCCTACTGATCAAGAGCTCCTTGTCGCTCAAAAAGTGGCCACGTTTGTCTTACAAAAACTGCCGGGAAATGATAACTCCAATTGCAGCTTCACATCTTAGCTTGAAAGGACTTGAAGTGGCAACGGTTCCTTTAAAAAAGGCAAGCACCAATTATATATACAGCTTAAACGGGCTTTCGTGATATGCGGTATAGAAAAATATAAAAATTATAAAGGATGTTTGGAGGGGAAAATTATTTAATATTTATTAAGCAGGCTTTCGTATTAACCGAGTCTGTATTAAGTGGGGTCTACTTTTAATATAGAAGGTTTTTGAGGCTTTGGCATTTTAATCATATATATATTACAGCTAATCTTTTTTTTAATTTTTTTCCACTTTTTTGTGTTTTTTGTGTTTTTTTTTTGTGTTTTGTTTTGTTTTCTATGTTTTGGGGGTGGAGGCCTTTCTTTATTTCTTTGTTTCTTTCTTTCCAGATACGAGAATATCCATTTTACATCATAAATAGGGTACCTAGACAAAACATCCTGTAAATGCAGGTATTCAGATCATAATATTTGGTGAATGCAACTAGAGACAAAAACAGACAAGACCGACAAGTTGTACTGCAGTTGATCCCATTCCAAAAGGTTACAGATCTTAAAATGGAATGATTCTGGAGAGGTGGTGTATTTTTAAATCTTTCTAGAAACGACGAAAGAGTGCACATTCTCACTTAATCCAATTCAGACAACTAAACTGAAATTCTAAAATGACATTTCACGCAAGTACTAATTCAGATGCACGTATATTATCAAAATTTCATGGAAGAGGCGACTGAAATCCTTCAAACTGCCTGCAAAATCAAAAGATGGGTGTTGGACACTTCGTCGATAAAACAATTTGTCGACTATTGTGAATCTTGTATTTTATAGAAGATACAAAAAGTAGTGAATTATTGTCAAGGGTGAGTTCTTTGTCTTGTTAACTATTTGAATTTTGAGGATAATTTGTCGACAAAGTTTAGAAATTCCTAATTAATCCGAAATTGTTCTATAGATTTCACTAATCCGGAAGTCATCCAAAGTATTCCAAATGAGGACACTAATGTGCTTATGTGCCAACAAGAATCAGTGTTCTTAAAATCCAAATGTTATTAATTCCAGGTAAATTCCTGTGAACGTAGAATATCACAATAGTCTTAAAATGTTTCCAATAATTCCGTCGGAGTTGGAATAATGTTCAAATCTAGTACTTAATCCCAAATAAAGAATAAATTTTCCACTAAGCTGAATCACAAACAATAAACAATCTTCCTCTCTCTTTACTATCCGAAGTAACAGTCTAAGAATGCCCAAACAATGATTAAATCTAGTTATATAGTATATAACTACATCGAACCCCCCCCCCCATATATTCCGATTAAAATAAACAGATTTAAACTGCGATATAAATTCTTATTTCAAATCAACAAGCCATGATTCATAGTACACAGGAACTTAGAAACCGGGTCATGAAATAGGGCATTTCTCACACGCTAACCACGTGGTCTCCATTGTTATGTTGACCGACATAATTATTGATTTCCTTGGACAGCAATGACTCATGTAGACATCCCGTATACATGCACTTACAAAGCGTCAGCTACTGAATTAAAGAATTATATTACAATGGTTCTAAACCCTAAATGAAAACTATTTTATAATTTAAAAGAAGATACATAATTCCGTAACAATTTATATATATATATATATATATATATATATATATATATATATATATATATATATATATATATATATACGAGTACGAGCTAATTCCAAGTTCATAAATCTATGAGTTTCTCCAATGACACATTTCAAAATTTCCATTGAATAGCCTCAATATTTACTGAGACGTGAAGAGTAACAGTTCTGAAAGTATGAAAGAGAAAGAGAATATGAACATTCGAATTAAATTTCCCCAGTCGGTAAAAATATGAAGTTGTATCAATAGAGTTTAATGAAAGTATTCGCTTTCTCACATGTCTACAGTCACATTGTTCTTCGTAAACGGTTGTAAGGTAAACATTCCATGAAAATAAGGAATAAAACACGATACATTTATTATCAAAATTAAATAATAAGGTTGCAGCACACTAGAAACTCAAAATGCTGAAGGAAGTTTTAGCTAACCATGCAAATATAACTACTATCCTTAATTACCACCTGTACTATCTTATAAGTCGAGTCCAACTGCAAACAACAATGACCCTGATCTGCCGTTGCACAATGCCCCGGCAGATCTAGGCCTGTGTTTGTTTTGGTTCTACTGATTACTCCTAACAAACTGCACAGACCCAGATCTGCCGGCGCATTATGAAACTGCAGATATGGGTCTGAGGAGTTTGCAGTTCGACTCGATTTATAAGCCAGTATATACGGTAGCTGAACAAGTCATACAAGTCTGGAGTTTTTGTAAGAAATAGATACCGTATTAGCTAGAGATTCAAAACAAAATATACTTTTCATATTGTTGAGAAAAACATCATTGAAACAAATCGCCGTTTTAATTTTTTTTTTTTTCTTTTCTTTTTTTACAGCAGAACTTACATTACTGCAATAGATTGATTTAGACACTCAAAACGCATGGATGTACTTTTTGAAATTAAGATATATCATGTAAAAAGAAAAATCATCAATGGATCTGAGAGAAACCGGTTTTAGGAAATATAAAATGATTTAGACACAAAAACGCATAGTTCTATGATATATTGTTTGGTATCTTCATTCAATTCTTATTCTTTTAAATTATTTGTTCGCGCATTGACATAACTGTCAGCCAGGCCCTACGTGCATTTGACGCAGACTTACCTTCTAATATGCTGACTGCTTACTCAGCATGTTATTGTTACTGTCTGCATACTATAACTCGGAGCTTTCTCGATTAATCTTTTTTTTTTTTACTCTAACGGTCGTTTTCATATTTGGAGAATATTGGAATAGCCAAGCATATACCGATGAAACCTGAATTATTGATCATGCAGCTTGTCTAGATAAAATACTAATAAATTGATCCCAATATTTGCTGGAGCAATTTTTTTTTTCTCTCTCTCTTTGAGGTGTTTTTATATATATTTTTATTTTAGGTATTTGCTTATAATGTAAGACTTTTTTTTATTCTTAGACTCAACCTGAAAAGCACAATGTGGCTGAAACTTGATGCGATCTTTTAGAAAGGCCCATATTTTGTATGAATAATGCATGTGCTCAGTTGTTCCATGCTCCTGGTTCTGATGGTTATCGACAGCCTATAGACTTTTCCTTTATATACATTGACCGTTTGCACCTGTCTTGCGTGCCTGAACAGGCAACCATATGTTTCATATCTGGTTTTAAAAGGTAAACCTTATTAGAGATAGCCAGTTGCCTTTCTTCACAAATTGCCCGCGACGAAAATTCCTGATGTTCCCGATCAAGCACAATGAATGTTCATTTATAACAGTCAGGAAAATCACGTAATATTAATGGAGGTCCATTCCTGGCATAGTAGTTGTCCTACAATATGGTGTCTTTCATGGCATAGTAGTTGTCCTTCAATATGGTGTCTTTCCTGGCATAGTAGTTGTCCTACAATATGGTGTCTTTCATGGCATAGTAGTTGTCCTACAATATAGTGTCTTTCCTGGCATAGTAGTTGTCCTTCAATATGGTGTCTTTCATGGCATGGTAGTTGTCCTACAATATGGTGTCTTTCCTGGCATAGTAGTTGTCCTACAATATGGTGTCTTTCCTATGACTTTTAGTAGTATCATAATTGTCATCCATATAAGTTACAATTCAGACATATTAATATTGAAGTTCCTTTATTCCTTACAATTCAGACACATTAATATTGAAGTTCCTTTATTCCTTATAATTCACACATAATATATTGAAGTTACTTTATTCCTTACATTTCAGACATATTTTATTGAAGTTCTTTAATTCCTTACAATTTGGAACTTTGAATGAGTCGCAAAATAAATTAAATTGATCCTTTTCTGACCCTGAACGTGCTGTATTTTACATTATTTTCAATCACGCTGGTATCTTAATGTGTATAGGTATATCAAATTGTGATTTGCCCATTGCGTATGGATACACTTATATAATGGTTTCAATAGTAGGAAATTGCTTCAACACTCTCTAGACCAGTGATGAGTTTTCAGATTTTAGTCATTTTTAAAAATAGAAAATAACATGTGTTTATGTGTATGTGTTTGTGTATGTGTATGTTTGTGTGCATGCGTGTGTGTGTTGCTAGGTTACTTTTATCATGCAACCTAACCATTGTGCAATAATATCGAATCTCCACAAAACAATAACAGTTTTGTTTAACCACGACAACGTTTGTACCACGTAGATCGATCGCTAAATAGTGATGCCAATTCGCTACTATATATTGGCTCCACATTGTCATTATTTCCTATCGGAAACTGCGTGAGTCACCAAAATACCCAGAACAAGGACATTTTCTTTTCAAGTAAAATCTAATCTAAGAACCAAGATTCCTGTTTTTTTTTTAGGAGAATACTTACGATACATGTTTCAAGTTTCATGAAGAATAAACAATAAGAACAAATATGTGATCTAACAGTGTAGTGAAAACAGATAAGTATCTTTGGAAATCTAAGACGACTGGTCCAAAACTTAGCAAGTGCATTACTACATTTTTGGAGCAAATATAAGAAATAATTTTCTAACTTTAAATCGTTTTTAAATAAGCTGTAGGTCATACCTTTGATGAGGCATTAATATCAACCTTATATGTTTGTTTGAATTGATCAGTACAAATTTGTTTTCACTGAGTTGGTAAACATTGTCTAGTCGAAAAAGAATGACTTAATCAGTTGTAATTAGGTCCTAAAACTTCAAGTTTGTTTGTAGGCAAGAATCTGTATATAACGCAAGATTTTTTTGACATTCTTCCTGCGAGTTATTTGATCAAAAGATAATAGCTTTGTTCTTATGAAAATACTCACCTTAAATTTAATAATTCAGATTGTTATTTTCAATAATAAGACAAATCTTTAAATCCACATGTACCTGTTCAATTAAATCCAAATTTTTAAAGCTCCATATCTCACAACTATAAGAGAGAATATATAGTATAATTTGATTGAGTAATTTAAGCTGACAGTCAGTTGGTAAATTCAAATTATGGATATGCTTGCGCAATAATAGAGCCTAACTTTCTATATTAACTAGGTTCTTTTTCGCTGAAATAAAATTTTCATTATTTGAAAGTAGTAAGCCCGAATATTTATAAACTTTAACTACCGTATATACTCGCGCATAAGTGGGGTCCAACTGCAAATAGTATAGACCCTGATCTAATGCGCCGGCAGATAAGGGTTTATGTTGTTTGTTCTACTGATCAGTCCTTACAAACTGCATAGACCAGGTAAGTGCAACTTACGGCCATCAGGCCGCATCCGGGCCGCGACCTGGTTTTATCCACTTACATTTACATCATACGGGTACATTTAAAAATCGCGCCCTGGAGTAAGTTGCACATGCGTGGCATAGACATAGATCTACAGGTGCATTATGCGACGGTAGAGCTGGGTCTTTGCAGTTTGCAGTTGGATCTGACTTATACGCAAGTATATGCGGTATCTCAAAATCTTTCCCGATTAAATATATAAAAATGAATATACCCTTTTTCTGATTCTTTCCAAAAGTTTCAATATATGTCTTCTCAACATTAACTGCTCATGTCCAGGTTTAACAGTAAACAGAAAACAATTAATTATATGATGAGTAGTCTTTTCATGATAATCGTAGATTATAGAATCACCCGTATAAAGAAACAGCAATACATTCAAATAGGTGTAAATATTACATATTTAAACACGTTTACGACCATTACTTATCCTAAAAAGACTCCAAATCATACTTTCTTCTTTATTTTCTCAACTTTGTACACAATGTCCCACATATTTTAATTGAGAGCTTCTCCTTTTATCTTCTTTTTTTCTTCTTTATCCTCATCTTGTATTGACTCCTTCGTTGTTCATCTTTGTGCTTTATATACCTTGGCTGAATGCTTATGTTTAACTAAAGAACCTGTTCACTTTGACTATTCAACGCTGTCTTCCAAATCCTTTTATATTCTCTTATTTATCAAGGCTGTAAATAATTTCCCAAATATGGTTACTGGTCAATAATTTTTTAGGATCATTTTACAACCTTTATTTTTGTATAAAGGTTTTAGTATTCCACCAGCCACTCATCAGGAATAACACCTGTATCTAAAATAATATTAAACCTTTTTCATACAAGGGTAGTATGGTTGCTTCAGTTGCCTTAATATGTTCATAAATTATTCCATCATGTACCTAAGATTAACTATTTTTTAAAGCTTTCATTATCTCTTTAATCTTCATGTATTTTCGCACCATTAGATGTATCTCCAACAAAGGACTCGATTAGCAAAACAAGGTAAGTCGGCAGTTTTACTCCTGTACGTTTTATTAACGATATTTATGCTTTAAGAAAAAAAGCATTTATATCTCTAACAATCCTATTAATAACTTCCTTTATATATATATATATATATATATATATATATATATATATATATATATATATATATATATATATATATATATATAATGTATGCTTTCCTGTATTAACCAGACCCTAAAATGAAAAATATACATAGAACTGAGAGAAGTTTCGTCGCGTTACTCAGAGTTGTTAAGAGAGAATCATAAGCAAAGCCTTTTTTTGCATTCGTATGAGCGATATAACTATGGCTATCCTTGTTCGTTGGTTTGCAGTGGGTTCAATTCGCAGTTATCCCAAAACCCGATAATTACAGTAATATTCGATTCAATACAGAGGTGTAATGCCAAGTTTCCATTGTCTTTTTCATGATTTTATCATGATTTTACCCTAGAGGTTTGAGTCTTTTAAGGGATTGTAAAACGACAACTATATTTTGTGATAGTTCATTGAATATTAGCGATGACGTTCTGGCCCGGGGCAAAAGGACAGAAATGATTCCTGTTTCAGGGTAACAGTCCAACAGTGAAACACTTTAATTTAATTTAATTTGCAGATACTTCTACTGGATTGGCTCTTTGGATTCGTGTTCCTTTACCTCTGAGGCAGCTACAAATTCGCCAAGCAATATTTGAAAGTCCGAATTTTTACCTCAATCGCAATAGCGGAAGTGGCTCTTTAACTAACCGTTGCCTGTGTGCATACCGAAAAAAAAAACAAAAAACAAAAAAAAAAAACCTACGTTGTTTGGAATTAAATACAAGTTGGTTAAGATCATTGCAGATAAGAAGAGAAAAATGCTAAAATGGTAATGTTTATTCTTTAACGTATTCTGCAGTAATGCCGTAATGAATAATAATTGTGGACTGTAAAACGTATTGTATGATTCTGGCTTTGGTCATTCGACCCGCTTCGGCTTTTATCGATACACAACGAAATCCAAATCACAAAGGCATCTGAGCAGGCCAAGACTTGTATGCGATCAGCAGGATGATAGAGTTACCCCACACCCCCACCCCACCCCACACCCCCTAACTCCCAATCAATAACACACCACTATAGTGGTATTAGACGAGTGATTAGCACGAGGGATCAAAGTTTGCATCTACAGATCCACCTCTAGCTCATCAAAATAATACTGGTTTGCTCTCACACCAGCATTTAAAATAAATCATATTTTTTTGTAAACAATTGAAATTTTATGATTCACATAAGAAGAGGAAATTAACAGCATTAGCAGAAAAAAATTCGTAATCTCCCCACATTTTGCGTTTTCTAGTTTAAAACACCTTCTTCGTGCTGATTAACGACTTTGTATTCATGCCTTATTGCATTAGAGTTCTAAGATTGTTTTAGGCTACTATGTGACCTCTGGCTGGTCTGACTGTAGATTGTAATATTGCAATTATTACAATATACCCTTCTCATATATGCGTTGTCTTGCTAAACTTGACTCGCTCGTGACTTCGAGGGACCTACGCCAAACTTATCGTATATCGCTCGTCCAGATCAGCCAGAGTTTGTTTGAATGAAATTATTTGTTGACGTACACTTCATGATCACCCCCCCCCCCCCGCCCTTCATTCCAACTCGTTCTTTTTATCACTCTAGTTCAAATAATGGTGCCAAAATATTTGCACCGAAACAGGTACAGAGTTAGAGTCACACAACTGCCTTCTACAGGTTAATTTGTTACCCAGGCAGCTTTCTCCTTTCCCCTAATATACTTTGCAAGACGGGGCCCCGGGTGGCCGAGTGGTCTAAGGCGCTCGCCTTTACCGATCACTGCCATCTCACCTCTGTCTGCGTGGGTTTGAGTCTCGGGCTCGGCCAATGTGGATATGTGAGAAAGCTTGCCAGTAGCTTCCCGTGGGTCGGTGGTTCTTCCCGGAGTTTTCCCGGGTTCTTCCTCCACCAGATAAAACTGGCTGCCATGTATAGCATATAATGTGCTGAAAAATGGCGTTAAACCCACAACAACAACAACAGCAACAACAACAACTTTGCAAGACTCATTCCGTAATACTGGGTAATGAAATCAACATGGACTGCTTGAACACAACTGGAGTAAATAATTAAATTAAAAGTTAAATATGTGCATCTTTGTCTTTTTTCTTAAAACCAATTAACCAACCAACTTTCTTCTTCAACCGAAATGTGACAAGTTCAGCTACCAGGAAAAACAGTGTCCGTTATGTATTTTCTTTCGAGAAATATTTAAATTGATCCCCAGGTAAATATGATATCTAACACGCGTGTAGTACATATACTTGAATGGAGGGAACATTTAGACTACACGCATTTTCAATTAACCAAGGATGATAAATAAAAATACAAAGCAGATTCCATCAACGTGAAATAATATACGTTTCTTCCGTCGAAGCGTACAGCGTTTCCTCTTTATGTTGACTTTGTGTTTAGGTCAGTATTATTAACACTAAAATAAAAAATTTAGTTCATTTTTGCTGTGATCAATAATATAATGTCAGACGTTATTTTTATTTTGTTATTTTTACATTTGAACTGCCCTTAATTATATCTGCAACATTACTGTGTAGCAATACTTCCGCAGAGTTCTACTTATATTGACACGTAAGATCTACGTATTTTATAAAAATGAATTGCATTTGAAATTTGCAACATTTTAATATTTCTTTTTGATCTAAATAATTATTTCTATAACATATTATAATTGAAATTGATTTTACAAATACACAATTTGTTGGTCAAGATGCAAGAGACAGGAGATAGAAGAAACTGTATGTAACGTCGGATGTATGGGTTACATAAAAAACAAGAACAAAAAACCTACTAGCTCCAGACGAGATATTTTACTGACATAATATAAAACAATTACGATTAATTAAAATGGACAGGTACACAGATATTACATATTTAATTTATGATAAAGCAAGACATATCAATTACATTAAAATGTCAACCATTAACAACAGATACATAAGACAAACAAAAAACTAATGGCAATACATACATGTAGATATAGATTTTTTAAAATACAAAATAAAAAGGATCTGCATATATATTACATCACAGAATGCGCACATATATCCATTTAGATAAGAAATATTATAATTTCCTAAGTAAAATATTCATAATTATGATATCGGGAAATGAGGCTGCTATAATTTTCATTTAATATATATATATATATATATATATATATATATATATATATATATATATATATATATATATATATATATAAAATAAATCAATAAATCAAGATTTAAACCAAAAGAAACTCAGTAAAACTAGATAAGCAGCTTCTGAATTCTTTGAAATCCGAGATTGTTCTAAATTCATCCGGCAGGCTGGCCCAGACTCTTGGGGTCTCATATTTTAAAGAAAATTTAGCGTACCTTGTGGTCTGCACCCTTGGTATTGTGGTCAAAGTTTGTTTCAGGTGCCATGTATCTTAATCTACTATTATATAAAGTAGTAATTTTTACTTTTTTTTATAAAGACTCAGCTAGTAAAATCATCAAACACCAGTTGTTGTGTTCTCCACTGTATCTTTTCCATTTAATCATAATTTTGCTTGCTACAGATCGCCAAATAATGGGACACTAAGTAGAATATGACCTAATAAAGGATTTGTAGGTTATTAACCTAATATTAGTGCACAATACATTTAATTGTCTTGCTGCTTTCTTAAAAATCTTAGATATTGTTTGCTAAAATTTAGTTGAGAGTCCATATCTACTACGTGGAGTTTTGCACAGTCCTCATGTGGTATTTCATTGTCTTCTATGGTGAGATTATACAAAAGGTTAGCATTTTGTGCGAAAAACAATGTTTTGGAATTTCTGGAGACTGGCTTGCATGAAAACCAGTCAATGAGTATGTTGCTCTCATTTTGTAAAACAGTTTTGAGATTATTTGGATCTTTATGGATGTAAGAGATGGTGCTGTCATCAGCATAATTATACAGTGATGTGTGTTTGGTGAAGTAAAAAAATGTCATTTATAAAAATAAAAAATATGAGGTTCCTATATTGAGCCTTGTGTTACTTTTATGGAGATAATGAAGTTTCTCAACATGTATTTTCCAACCTCTGAAATTAGGACAACAAAAAGCTTCATTTTCATAATTTGAATACGCTTTTTTCATGGCTCTGTTGTAATTTTTAAAAACTTTTGTAATAAATATTAGGATTCCTAATAATATTTACATTTTCTCATCATCAATTCTTGCAACAACAACAACAACAACAACAACAACAAGCTACAAGTAAAACTACAACAACACCAATAATAATAATAATAATAATAATAATAATAATAATATTAATATTATTAATAATAACAATAATGGTAATAATAACAATAATAACATTGTTATTTTTATTATCATGAAATTGATATATATTATGAAAGTTTCAATAAATAATATTCTTTAAAAAATGTTTGCTACATAATATTAAATCTTCCTTACTTTCTGAAAGAGTATCAAAGGTATGTTCTTTTTAAATTGCGAAAGAAAGAGCTAGAAAAAAAAAATCAGTGTATGTAAGTATGAAGAAGTTTTTCCAAGAAAGTGTGCATATATTCAGCGGATTTTGGTGTTGGGTGCAGAATACACGATATTTGCCGTCAAGATGAGAGATGAAATCATTTGTGTATCTGACGACAAAACTTTGAATAGGGCATTGAAATGCTTTAAATTATTTTCCAAGGACATACAAACCAGCAAGATATGTTGTTATGACTGAACGTTAAATAACCCATCACATATCTGAAGTGGCAGTTTCGAGTGTTACTGCACACTTATCTGAAATATGGTTAGAGATAAAATATCCGGTCAACTTTAGAATCTCATTATTAATCCGGTCCTTGAGAAATTTATGTCATAAAAAATGTAGGTCTAGGCGAATAAGTTTTTCTATTGAGCATGGACACTAGAGAGCTATATAGATGAAATTTGTCCTCTACTTAAAGAACACGATCCAATAGTTGTTTGTCTTCGGGAAACCTTTCTGAAAGAAAACTATTGAATCGGTCTTTAAAACTTCACCACGTACAGCAGGTTTTCAAGAAATACTGATAAGGCTGCTGGAGAAGTGTCCATCATCATAATAGTAAAACTCCTCACAGCCAAATTAATATCAATACTACATTACAGGCCATAGCCGTTCATGTGTCGTTACATAAAACTCTTTCACTTTGTTCATTATATCTCCCTCCAAGCATTCCAATCAATAAACTGATCTTGACCATCTTGTTCAACAGTTGCCGGTGCTTTTTGTTTTGCTTGGCGACTTTAACGGTGACCATACACTTTGGGTCGGTAAAGACATCAACAAGAGCGGAAAGAAGACAGAGGACTTTGTTTCAAAACACAAACTTTGCTTTTGTAGCGATAAGTCGTATACCTACCTTCATCCTGTCAAAGGATCAGACTTGTCCTTAGATTTGACTATCTGCAGTCCATCTCTTTTATTTGACTTCTCTTGGGAAGTTGGTGACGATCTATGTGGTAGTGATCACTTTCCAATATATTTAAGAAGTAATATTGCCCAACCTCAACTGCTCCCGTAGAAATGGAAATTGAACAAAGCAGATTTAGAAACGTTTCAATCCGTATGCAAGTTACATCTAACAAGTGGACCCAATACTCCTGTTTAAAAAGATGCTTCAGGATGTTGCTCTAGGTACAATACCAAAAACTTCGGCGATTCCTAAAAGTGACAACAAACCATCGTTTGATGATCCATACAAAGACGCCATCAGGGAACGGAAAGGGGTCCTTCAACATTTCAATGCCAATCCAACAACTGAAAATCTGAATAAATACCGTATATACCGAAATAAAACTCGCCATACCATTAGAGAGAGCAAGAGGATGGCACGGACAGCCTATGTCTCTAGGATGAACTCTCGCTCTTCTGTTAAATCGGTATGGAATATGATACTTGGCAATGGCTTGCTTGTCTACAGCAATGCACGCCAACTTGTGTACACCGCATATGATGTAGTGTTTAGGTCCATATACCAAACATTGTACGTTCAGAAACCAAACTTCATTCTACCTTGTGGCATACGATTCGTTCTCATTTAGAAACATCACAAATATATGTCGGAAATATTGCAAACTTCTTTATTCCCAAATCACGACCGTGGTTATCAAAACATCCGAAAGTAATATCTGACCTTTGCGAATTCAAAAAGTCCTCAACAAATCCTGTCCTTTTTTCAGAGTAAATCAAATGAAATATGAGCCTCATATCGTAGCCATACGTCCCTGTATACAGATGTTTTGAAAGATGAAGACTAAGTTGGAGCTGCCATTGCAAAACCCCAAGGCACCATCTCGAGATGGTTACCGAATAAAGCCTCGGTTTTTACTGCATAAATTAGAGCCATACTCGAAGCTTTGAACTACGTTGAAACCTCTCAAAAAACAAGTTACACCATCTTTTCGGACTCCATTTCCACGCTGAAAGCCTTGCAGAATTTAAAATATGACAACCCGTTAATATCCCATATATTACAGAAACATGATATTCTCATACAATCTAGGATAAGTATTGGACCCTAGTCACATTGGCATAAAGGGTAATGAATGGAAAAAGCGGGTAAAGCTGCCCTGCAGTCACCCACTTCTGAATGGAAAATTCCATATTTTCGAGAGAAAATTCCATGTATTGACTTCAAATATTGTATAAATCAGCATGTTCGTCGCAGTATATGTGGAATTAAAAACTCCACAGACAAACTTAAGAACATCAAACCACTATTGGAGAGTGGCATCACATATCGGACACACATCCCTGACTCGTGTATACCACATGAAGGGTGAACCTCGGCCAGAATGTATATCCTGCCACTGTCCTCTGACAGTGGAAAGCATTCTTATCGAGTGTATCGATTTCCACCCTGTGAGACAGAAGTATTTTGACGTGAACTTCTTTAAAAAACTGTACGAGGACATACCACTCGAGAAAATCCTGGACTTTTTAAGGGAATGTGGTTTATAAAACACATTTTAATCATGTTTGAAGGATTTTACATGTGTTACCTTTATCTCTCATTTATATACGTTTTACATGTGTTACCTTTATCTATCATTCATATACATTTTACATGTGTTACCTTTATCTCTCATTTATATACATTTTACATGTGTTACCTTTATCTCTCATTTATATACATTTTACATGTGTTACCTTTATCTCTCATTTGTATACATTTTACATGTGTTACCTTTATCTCTCATTTATATACATTTTACATGTGTTACTTTTATCTCTCATTTATATACATTTTACAGAATCTCAACATCTTTACGTTTTATATTTTTTCTTATTGTTCTTAATGTTATTTTTTTTTAATAAGAGTTTAACTTCCGCAATGTTTCTGCAATTCATTTTTACATTTTTCGAAGTTAACCTTTTGTTGACACTATATAGCCACTTTTGTGCTGAGGTGCCTTAAAACACCTCTACTTACATACATACATTTAATATCTATACCTTATATATATATATATATATATATATATATATATATATATATATATATATATATATATATATATATTTATATATTTTCTTTTCTTGTTGTACTTAATGTTTACATTTATTTGGAAGGGTTTATCTTACAAAAGTTTGTGTGCAATTTATTTTTACAATTATCGAACTTTACATTTAGTTCGCACTACATAGCCACTTTTGTACTCAGGTGCCGTAAAACACTACTTCATACATACATATTTTTCTTATAGTGATAACTCTGTAACATAATAACGGATGAAATGATATTTTAACACACTTCCAAATGAAGCATCCTTTCTGATTTCTGTACATTAAATTTTGCGGCAGTGAAATCTACGATACATTGTGGGAAATCTTGACGACATCGTGACATCACGATTACCCATGTGATGTAGTGCCACGGATAATTACATTTGTTAAAATTATCTATCGACAACGTTTCCAGACTGTGTTAGAACAGGGATAACAGTCCTGAGGCTGGTAATGGTTGTTTTACTGTTGCAAATATTCTTTTTACCGGCCGCTGGTAAAACTACATTTTTTTCCACAATAAAACTAGCACAAGCGTCTCAAATCGTCAAATACAATACTACTATCCCCATAATGACAAATTCCAGATCAAATAATCGTTGTTCTTGTTTGCTTGTTTGTCAAATTTGAATAACTCATCTAAGTTCCTACGCAGGGCCGGATTAAGACCTTTAAAGGCCCTAATCACTGAAAATATTATGGTGCTCCCCCCCCATGAAATCCCCCCCCCCCGTAATTTTGCTGTTGTTGTTGTTGTTGTTGCTTGGTGCTTTGCTGGTGCCCAAGCACGTGCTTAGTCTGCCTATGGGTAGGTAATCCAGCACTGTTTCTACGAATCATGTTCGTTCACTGGTCAAGCCGCTGAGTAAGTGTAGCCATAAACTGTATTTAACGAATCCTCTCTCTCTCTCTCTCTCTCTCTCTCTCTCTCTCTCGATTACAATTAGACACGTACCGCACAGGACTGGTTAACAAGAAAAACATATTTTGTTTTTCAAAGTATATATCAACATTCCTATTATTTCTCATTTTGAAGATATATAATATAGTTTAATATAAGACATAAAATGTGTGAAATCTACTGAGAATTTTTCTCATCGTTGCGTGTACATTAATTTATGTTGTGAATATACAGTGTTCGTTTACAGGGTACATATGACCTAAACTCAGTTTTGTAAAAAGTATTAGTTTTTTCCAATACTACACCTTTACTTCCGATGGAAAACAGAAAATACGATGAAATGTCAAGAAAATTATCCCTATACCGTGGTAAAATTTGATATTTCTGCTATTTCCCTATTATTTCTTCGATGTCTAAATCGAATAATGCGAATTCTTTTCCAGTTTCATTTGGGTTTTTATATCATTTATATCACTATATCTAAACGAAAGCATTCACATTTCTACAGGTATATAGGTCACATTTCTACAGGTATATAGGTCACATTTTTTTACAGGTATATAGGTCACATTTCCACAGGTATATAGGTCACATTTCTACAGGTATATAGGTCACAATACTTTGTAAACTGTCGCTAGAAATATATTTGCTGAAAATAAGTGAAGTATTTATCATGATATTGAAGTGAAGTATTTATCATGATATTGACAAAGCTAACTTATTATTTTGTCCGTTCTATCTACCAAATTTATATAATAATGTTGCAGGACAGCAGAAAATATAAGTACACACACACACACACACACACACACACACAAACACAAACACAATGCTAATTTTGCGGACATGATTACTACCTTTTATCAAAATAATTATGTCTTGATGCTTATTAAGGAACAACGGCTGTGCTAGCTTGTTTAAAAATAATACTTCCCATGTTCATAAGTCGAATGACCGCTTAAAATATTCTTTTTTTTTTAAATACTTTTTTTAGTAGAATTTACAATAAGCTCCATCGATGTACATAGCCCATGAAGTTAACATACATCTTCAAATAATAAAAAATAGCTGAGGGATTTTATAGAACGCAGCTACATGTAAGATACATGATTGTAACAAGGAAATAAAAGGATGGTTGTTATAAGATACATTGTATATTATCAATAATCAATTATTATGTTTGTCCAAGAATGGACAAAAAAAAAAAAAATGTCAGCCACCTCCTACACGCGCATTACGCTGATATGTGTGTCAGTTACTTCTCCAAGAACACTACGATTGATCTCCCAGCACCTTAATCATTAACTCATTTGACCTCTCAGTGTTAGCTATGTCAAATAATCTCTGTTGTCATTCCTCTTTTTTTAAATACTTTTTTAAAGGTAATTTTCATGTCTGTATAGAGTCCAAAGTAGCTAGCCGCATACCGATGTGACCTCAAAATTGACGCTCAAGTTATGGTTCATCGCTTATCCAGCTCAATACTTGCGGCCACTAATCAGATTTTTTAAAATTATTATTTCAATATTTCCTTTGTCTTTCTTCTTCGCTTAGACTCTACTTGAGAAGCACATCGTGGATGAAACATGAACCGTTCTTTCAGAAACTCTCGTATCTTTATTAACTACGCGTTTGGCATAAGTTGCCGCAAGCTCTTGGTTTTGATGGTTAATGTGACCCATTCAGGCATATCCTCATATGTATATGGATTGCATTTACCTGTCGCATGTACCTGCACAGGCGAGCGTTTGTTTTATAACTGGTTGGAAAGGTAAATCTTATCGAAGATCGCATTTACCTGTCGCACATACCTGCACACGCGAGCATTTGTTTTATAACTGGTTGGAAAGGTAAATCTTATCAGAGATAGCCAGTTGCCTTTCGTCAAAAATTGCCCTCAAGAAAGAGTCGTTATGCAAGGACAATTAGTGTTCAATGAAGGTGCTAAATGATAAGTTTAACGATAAGGAGAATTGTATAATGATAGCAATGATCTACAAGTTTTTTGTTGTGCATAAAAGGGAACTGTGTCAATCATAAAAAGGTATTAACTTCATATTTTTCGGACTCGTGAAGTCATGAAACTTGAAAATCGATTACAGACTGACTGAACGGCCGTTTTCATAATTTCAAATAGTTACAATAATATTTAACGAATCTCAAGAAATAAACAACAAAACTGTATTGTTACTATTGTTTACAAATATTAAGCAAGTACACAAGAAGTGCGCATCAATACATAAGTGGTTCCTAACATCTAGTTGTCTGAGTCACATGATGCGATTTTAACTAATCAAAATGATTGTTACAAAGGCTTGGTACAATTTTTTAAACCTATTTTTAAATAATAATGAACGCCAATTTACGATCTTATGACATTGGTATTACTTCTGAAATTATAGGCGTCCTACACAATCTTGTGGCCATTTATGGACTTAGAGTCTTATAGTAATTTTGTCCTTAAAGCTTATATGGCGTAGAGAGATCTTCTGAAGGTTTTTGTTTTTGAAACAAGTCTGAAATTTCATTGAGTCATCAAATACACCCAATTATGTAGATTTTTTTCTCGCCTTTGATGCATTGAAAATTTTGTTCCTTTCAATTATATATATATCACCGAAGTGTCAAAACTTACAAAACATAGAAGTGAAGTTAGAAAAACTAGAAATGTGTTCATAAAACACGAATGCCCCGCCGCCTCATCGCCCCGCTGTCCCCATTTTGTACAACCATGTAGTCAAATGCGCATGGAAAAGTGACCAAAACGTGCAACTTAACCAGAATCATTGAAACGTGAAATATATCTTAAGTTTAATGGTCGTAGCTTTCAGAATCAAACATACGTACGGATAATGTTATTCATTTAATTTGGCCATATGATATCAAATTTCCAATCATTTTTTTCTTCTTTCTATTGCTATAATTTTCATACAGCTTTGTTCGGCTGAAAGCTCCTTTAATTCACTGCCGATCATGGGGGGGGGGGGGGGGGGGGGCGCGCTCTACTTCAAGCTGTTGGCGAGAAACAAAACTAAATGCCTAGTTAGCACTTGCTTTGGGATGAGTAATACATTAACCTATTCTTTATATTGTATTTTGGTTTGTAAGTAGGTGTTACTGAGCTGACATTTAATGTTCTTCTCACACCCGTTGAGAGATACGCCAAATACCGTACTTTTCCTTGCATTGTCAATCTACCTGAGACTTTGTAGTGATTGTATCATGATTTTGTTTGAAAGGATTTATCCTCCTTACGACAACTATACTTTTTGTTATAATTTATTGAAGCGTCAAGCATGGTATGCAGCCATGGAAGAGGAGGGGGGGGGGGGGTCAGGAATGGTTCATATTTCTAGGGCCAGCTATCAAACAGTCAATACTTTAATTTACTGAACTAAATTCAATTCCATGTTGCTTCTACTGCCCGGCTTCTTTGAATTCACCGTATATTTTTGTGGTGTTTTGGTAGGATTTTTTAGGGTGGGGTGGGGGTCCTGGAATTTTACGACATTGGTGGCTTCTTGAGATCAGAGACATATTTTGCACACGTCTCAGTTGAGCTATACAAAGGGAACATTCAAATTTCAATTTCTTTTTAATTAAATCGTATTGTTATGCACTTCACGCCTAATAATTTGGAAGTGATTTCAGTTTTACAAGGCTGGAATTTGACGAGAAATAGTTCTTTCTCAGGACCATGATCCATGTGGTAAAGATGGGTGGGGAATAAACCACGATATATTTTTTACATACATGATGAGGAAAAAAAGACGAGAGAGATTAAGAGTCGAGTGAAAGAGATTCATATCTGATGTGCTTGACCTAAATGTTGTGTCAATAAATTCTTAGTTACGACAGGTTTAATAAAGTGATATTTCTCATCAAGTCAAAAGTCTGAACGAGTCCCATTAATTACCCTCTCCCCCAAAAAAGAAGAAACAGAAAGCATTCATTTTTACAAGCTAACTATAATTAGATAATATTTTCATCAACAGTTATATAAATACAAGATATGGACTAAAGTTCCTAATACGCTTTTAATATATTTACTATAATACAAAATATTTTATATGTATTTGTGACTGTTTATAATATTAGAGGTTGCTGTTTTTAATTCATAGGAAATTTGAGAGATCTCTACTTAGTATAGGTGATGCAAGATTTAAGTATAGATCAGAAAGAAAGAGCTTGTGCAATGGACCTTTATCGAAATATATCCAATTGAGAAATAAGACAAAAAGGTTAGCATGTATAATTGCGCATGCTTGGTAAGAACTGGATAAGTGGTCATTACCAAGCATGCGAAAGGCACATGCGTTGCTGTAAGTGAAACTTCCCAAGTAAATATTCTAACAAAATGGCAAACTGCCAGGTCACTCTGACAAAGCTACCACCATGTGTCAAAAATATTAACCTAATCCCGTCCAAACAAACAGAGATTATTCTTTTCGATAGCAATAAGTTCAAATGACAGTAAACATTGAAATAAAATACTATTTTCCATCATATAAGAATAGGATTGTCTCTCTCATTTTTTATGATTTATTTTCCAAACTACGCATTTAATTTCCTTTAAAACGTATTTAAAATACGAACCTCAAAAAGCGAATGTTAAGAAACTTGACTTGTATTGATAGTAGGGGATACTTTTTCTTTTCTTTTTGAATCGAATAATTCCAAGTACAACATACGTACCGTATTACTTATTTTGCTTTATAGCCAATTGTAGAAGCGATGTGTTCCGAATAATACGTTAAAGGTTTGCTCTGTTTGACCTTATTGTGTCAGAGGGTCAATTAAAGATGACTGACCTTCTGGCTATCAACTCACTGGGCAAAGGTTATTATATGCTTTATTGGGTGACCACATTTGAGAGACATTCTTTACCTCTGGTTATGTGGAGCGAAAATAGCATAATTGGTTCTAAAAGCTTGATTTAAAGATTATGTTTATCGGTGTTTGATTCAAATGATTCTATATTGCTTACATTGGAACCGAAACCTGAATAATTAGTGTAGATATGTACTACACATAGTACAAAAGTCAATTCTTGTAAGTGTACCAGGCATTATCAGCCAGCAATTATATCAGGCACCAACCGAAGTAACGAAACTTTCAAAACATCGAACTGAAGTTAGAAACACTAGAAATGTGTTCATATAACACGAATGCCCCGCCGCCCCACGGCCCCATTTTTGTACATCCAATGTGCTTGAGTAACTGACCAAAACGTACAAGTTAATCAGAGGGCCAGCTACCAAACAGTCAATACTTGAAATTATTGAATTGGATTCAATTTCATGCTGCTTCTACTGCCCGGCCTCCTTGGACTCACCGTTTTTTGTTTGCTTGTTCATTTTTCAGGAATTTTACAGCATTGGAGGCTATTTTAGATTAGAGATATGTGTTAAACAAAAGGAACATTCAAAGTCCAATTTAAAAAAAATTTAAATCTTATTGTTATGCACTTCACACCAACTCATTGGGAATGTGATTTCATTTGACGAGAAATATTCATTTAACGTGAAATTGTGTGTGTGTGTGTGTGTGTGTGACAGACAGACAGACAAACGGACAGAGAGAGGGAGGGGAAGGGTAGACAAAGTTACCACCATGTGTCAAAGATATGAACTTAATCCTGTCTAAACAGAGATTATTTTTTCGATAGGAATCAGTTCATAAACGGTATATATTGAAAGCAAATACTTTTTTCTTCATATGAGGATAAGATCGTCTCTCGCATTCTTTTTGTTGATTTTTTTTTCCCCTCCAAATTAAATTTATTTTGATATTATTTTAAAATACGAACCATACAAGCGAATGAAAAGAAACTCGAATTACATTGATAGATGGGATACTTTCTTTTTATTTTTGTATTTTTGTTTTGTTTGACGCATTAATAAGCAAAATTTTGAAAGCCAACTTAAATTTTTTGTAATCTGAATTATTGTTGTTTCCCTGTCCTGAATTCCTTTTTTCTCCCTTTCCTTTCCCTATTCTTTCCTTCTTTTCATTTCTTTCCAACTTTCTTTCACTCTGTTCTCTTATCTTCCACTTAATTCTATTATATTCTATTATTGTCTTGTCTTGTCTTCTCTTGTATCTTGGTCTGTCTTGTTTAAATGAGTTTGAATGGACGAGTATGATATAAGAACATGATATATGATTTTATTTCCGTAGATGTGTGAGAAATGAAATGCATTTCTGTATCTAATCATCCGCATCGACTGAGTCCAGAAATTAACCTAGATCTTGGATCGGGCATTCAAACTGAATATGACACCAGTAATACGGATATACTCGGGGTTTTTTTTTTTTTTTTTGGGGGGGGGGGGGGTTTTTTAAAAAAAGCTTTTAAAAAAACTCACTGATTTGAAAAATATATATTTCTAAATATGCTATTTTGACTGATTTTATCTAATAGGTTATGCTTTTTTGCAACAAACATATCAAGCTCACAATTTAGTAAATATCAAAAACTTATCATAATGTTGGAATCCGCGATTTAAAATAAAATTAGGTATTTTTTATCAGCTCATGCCGGAACAAATTAAGCAAAATTGGAGAGTAAACGTTCACTCTATTCCCTTCAGTACATCGATATGTCTTTGATCTGAACGTCCTTCTCAAAATGGTATCTCCCAGCAAGTCATTCCAGCATTGAGTCGAAATTACCTCTTCTTCAGGTGGCCCATGTCTTTGAAATCACCATATTTCTCTTAATTCAGGAAGATACTAGTGATCTTCAATGGTTTTTTTAATTATTAAAATATGTAAACAGATGGCTCTGTTTTGCCTTTCATACAAACTGTTTAATGATGGATTTTTTTGTTTTTGTTGTTTTGTTTTTTCTTTAAGTGCATTTGACGCCAAAATATTTGTCAGTCATCTCCAAGAATAAAATGCATCAGGAACACTAGGATAATTATGCAGTACCTAAAACACTACGTATGCAAATTGATAAGCGTCTACCGAATTGATCTAATACATGACATCCAAGGTATTGTTCATCAATAATCTAGGTCAGATGATATGCAATATACAGAAAACAAAATTTCATATTGGCCGTAAATTGATCAGTATTTCAGTATTTATTTACAGTTTACTTTTTTTAACCATACTCTATCTGAAGAACGCATCATGGTCAAAATAGACCCATTCCTTAAAAAAAAGTTACATCTTAATTTATCATACGTGTCGTCAGATATTGTATGTTCCAGGTTCTAATAAGTATTGACACTCATCTATCTGCATTGACCGCTTTTAACTGTCTCACACACCTGCACAGGTGAGAATCTGTTTTATATAACTGGTTTTCAAAGGCACGTTGGTCATAGATGATCAATTACCTTTCGTTAAAAATTGCCCTCGAGAAAAATTCATGTGTCTTCAATCGCAGACAATGATTGTTAAGATATAGTGTATTTGTGCCAAGTGCTTCATATATCAAAATATGAAAAATATAGAATAGATTAACTAGAAAATCCATATTACTACAAGTTCATATCGATGCAGATAAATTGTAATCTATGCAATTTAGCATAATACGGTAGTTTATAATAATATTGAGGGCCAAAAGGAGACGTTATAATATTTTCTATTTGTTTGAAATAGCAATGATGTCATTTAATCTTGTACGAATCACACATACATGGGGCCCCGGGTGGCCGAGTGGTCTAAGGCGCTCGCCTTTACAGATCACTGACATCTCACCTCTGTCCGCGTGGGTTCGAGTCTCGGGCTCGGCCAACGTGGGTATGTGAGTAAGCTTGCCAGTAGCTTCCCGTGGGTCGGTGGTTCTTCCCAGGGATTTCTCGGGTTCTTCCTCCACCAAATATACTGGCCGCCATGTATAGCCTATCATGTGCTGAAAAATGGCGTTAAACCCATAACAACCAACCAACCAATCATACATACATGTATATAGTTTCCCAAAGTTTTAAGCTAATCAAGGTTTTCGTCAGGGGAAGAAACAAGTTACATCCGAAACACAAAACACAAAAGTCAAGAGAAAATCTGGTCTCCTACATCTTTGCATGACAGATAGACTCTACATACAAGAGTAATATAATGGAAAAAATATACAAGAAATAATTGAAACAGGTCATAAAATGGGTAAACTACATGTAAAATTCTGCGCTGCGGTCAGACCAACATAGTTCAATCGCACATATATATATATATATATATATATATAACGATTTATTTCTGACTAAACTCGATCTTTTATGGTGTTTAATTCATTTATGGATATCCTTGCTTTTAAGAACATCAATGTTCCTCTCACAGCATCGGTCGCTTTACAAACAGTTCACCGTCATATCTTGGCTTGAAAAAGTATGATAAATGTGTAGTTTGAAAATGTAACTGTCGGAAATGATCTAACCTTAATAATATATACAGTATTTTAGTATAAAATTCACTATGCTAAACGTGCGTTGGGGAATACCCGCGAAACATTTGGTTCTTCTCTGAAGAGGAAACATTGAGGAGGCATGTGGAACAGGAGAGTGCAACGAAGAAGATTAATGTTTGAAGTTCTTGACCCGAATGTTTGTGTTTCCTTTTCGGACCCTTTGATCAAAAATCGGTGCCCAGTCTACTGTCAGCTGCCCCTCCCAGGGTTTCAATAAAACTGTTCATTAAGCCGGGGATAATAAACTTGTATTTCACGGTATGGTAGGTCAAAGAGAAGAGTCAAAAAGAATTCTCGAAAGTGTTCGATAGTGTAAACAGGAAACATTAATTTATCAACCATAAATTAGATAATATATCTTGACAGCGGCTAGAAAAAGGAAAACTACAAAGAGAACAGCAACTAAATCACGAGATGTGTTTGCATTGTAAGACAAGTCATTCAGAAAGTCACTATATGGGCTGGATCATCATGAGAGAATAGGAAATTTATGTGTGTATAATTAAGTAGCATATTAAAAGTTAAGTATCAAAAACAAGGGTCCTAAAATAAAGTCCGTACACACAGACACCAAAAATTACATTCAATAAGCAGAGGTTTATTGCAGTATGCCGTGGTTACATATTACTGAAGGCAAATATTGCCATTCATATGAATAAAAAGCGGCCTTTTGAGTTTCAATATTTCTTTTTTTCAAGATATATGTATAAATCATATTCAATATGTTTTTCAAATGTGTTTGAGGATCGATATAAACTGAACCAAAGTGGAAGGGAGTCGGAAATTTAAGCCTTCTATGGACACTTTATTCTTTTCTTTGGTTAATGACAAATTTCCTAAACTATCGCTTGTCTTGTGTCTTTTGATTTCACTATTCTATTTTATTCTATAACTATTCTATTTGGTTCGGTTAAGTTCAACATTCAAGTTTGTTATGTTCTTATCTGTTACCTTTTTGTTTTCTCATGTCTTAATTAAATAAATTAAATGAGTCAAATTAGACGGAAATCTGTAGTAACCGGCGTTATCGAGCATATCCAGAGATTTGTAAGAACTTACAAGTATTAATTTCCAAATTAGTGTACCAAGAAAACTTCGCTTAAACAATAAATGTAGAGCTCGATTCGACTGATATTAAAGTGAGACGGTGTGCTGAAATAAATGTCTTCTTTAATAAATCTTGATAAAAAACAACCAAACCAAAAAAAAACAAAACAAAATAAAAAAAAAAAAAAAACAACACCGGACCAGTTCTTTTCAGGGTAGTGGGTAATTTGTATGAATAATAGAACAATAGACTTGAACTGTTGCTTTTTGAGGTAAGTGGGTCATTTTATGAATAATAGAATAATAGACTTGGACTATTGCTTTTTGAAGTTTGTGGGTCATTTTATGAATAATAGAACAATAGACTTGAACTGTTGCTTTTTGAGGTAAGTGGGTCATTTTATGAATAATAGAATAACAGACTTGGACTGTTGCTTTTTGAGGTAAATGGG
Organism: Margaritifera margaritifera; assembly: GCA_029931535.1. Lineage (NCBI taxonomy): Eukaryota > Metazoa > Mollusca > Bivalvia > Unionida > Margaritiferidae > Margaritifera > Margaritifera margaritifera. The sequence continues at coordinate 261,016 of JAQPZY010000672.1, forward strand.
TCATTTTGTGAATAATAGAATAACAGACTTGGACTGTTGCTTTTTGTTGTAAATGGGTCATTTTGTGAATAATAGAATAATAGACTTGAACTGTTGCTTTTTGAGGTAAGTGGGACATTTTATGAATAATAGAATAACAGACTTGGATTGATGCTTTTTGAGGTAAGTGGGACATTTTATGAATAATAGAATAATAGACTTGGACTGTTGCTTTTTGAGGTAAATGGGTCATTTTATGAATAACAGAAGTTCTGCAAACACATAATCTGGATTAATACACAGAGAAACTCATTATAAAACTGAAGAAAAATTTATCATCATGAATAATGAATTCAAAAAGTATAAGAAAACTATTCGACACTTCCATTCTAACTTCAAAAAGTCTGTGCCAAATAAAATAAGATGAATATTAAAATCCCAAGAGGCTTTTGGAAACGTGTTCATTCGAGAAATAAGGTAGATGCAACCATTGAAACTGATTACAATTATTTATATGACTATTCAAAAATCTGAATGCGGAAGATTTGGAAAATAACAACTATTTTGATGTTTCAGAACGTATCAAGATCGCATCTTCTTTTAGATGAGCCAATTACCGGATATAAAATTCATAAAAGCATAACTATATTAACAAAATTATAAGGCTGCAGGATTAGGCAATGTTTGCAATGAATACCTAAAATGTACCGAATCGAGCTGTTTGCAGTTTCTAAAATTAAAATACACCGACATAGCTAAAGACCTAGGCTTTGCTTGGCGCCCGATTCCAAAAAAGTTCAAAAGAAACAAAAACTGAATGCGAACCATTAGCACAAATATTATATAATGACACAAAAATTGGTAAACGACGCGGGAAAATAACAGTTTCCCTACGTTTCAAGGTCTTCCGCAGGAGACAATAATAATAATAATAATAACAAACATACACAGAGACACTCACACGCAGAGTGACATTTGTTGAACAATACATATTTACATTTTGGCACAGAGAAGAAAAACTATCCAGATTAATGGCAAAGTCAAAACAAAAGAAAAATAACAAAATAACAACAAATAACTATATGTCTATAAAGGGATCTATTATCTGTCAACAAGGCAAACGTGATTTCATGCAAGCTATCAGCACAATAGCGTTATGCAGCTTGGCGTGACCTAATTAGATACTTCATTGCTAGGATATCGTGTTTCAAAAGGCGCCATCTATATCGGCGCATTATTATTTGCTTCTAGCTTTACATCCCAGATATAATTGCCCAAACGAGAAGCAAAGATATGAAAGTATTTGCATTACTTGGGAAGGTGGTGGAAAGACGTAATAATAAATAAATACACAGAGTAAATACTTAAGCTATCAAGCCTAAGGTGAACAGCACAGTGAATGCGCACTCAACAAATGACGTTAGGATTACAAAAACAATTACGTAACCTTGTTGCGGCATTGTTTTTTAAAATTCTATTTAGATTACGTAATTTTGCTTAGATATTTTGTATAAGCGTCAGCTACAAAGGCAATGGACTTACAATTATACAAGGCAGCTGGGATGCCGAAACCGAGTGTTTCATAATAAACGTTTTGTATGAATTAGAATTCAAGACTAAACTTTTATTATATAGAGAAAGTCGTGAGATTTTTGTTAGATTTTAGTGATTATTTGTTTTATTATGGGGAATCGGTGTTTGGAAGATATTTCTCAAACCAAATTAATAGTTACAGGTGTCATTCATACTGAACCGTGGTCATTAGAAGTTATGGTAGCATGGACTAGTTTCGTAAAACGGCCTCTTTAGAATTTCTTAAAATTCTTGGGATATTCTCATGTATAAGTATTTAGTAACTTGAGATAGGAATAATTATGTGTGTTATGCTTTTGCGTTACGTTTTGTAATACGTGGCATTAAATACCGATCTACTGCTTAGAAAAGCGTAATGATATATCATCAGAATGTGAAGTAAGAAAAAGTATACCAGTGTGAAATTAGTCTCGTGAATTTATGTTCGTTAGCTTGATTCATGGAAAACTATTTGTGGTATTAGCGCCTTTAAGAATCCTTCAACTGACAACAACTGTTGTCTTGAGGTCCTTGGAAATAGGGGAAGCATTGACCTCAAGCAAGCCTCACGCAGGCGTTCGACATTGATTTTTTCGCTCCGTCGTGAGGTTATGTTAGACGACCTTCGTGTTACAATATATATATATATATATATATATATATATATATATATATATATATATAATTACAAATATACACCAAACAGATCGGAAAGTGCTATCCCTGGATTCTACAGGAGAATGCTTGATAACATTAACATAATTTTTAAATACGAATAAATAATACTATCATACAGGTTAGAGAATTGTAATTCGTACTCTACGGAGATTCGAACCCGGATCTGCGGATTATGGGACCCATCGCCTTGCATGTAAGCACCAACCCCTACACCATATATATATATATATATATATATATATATATATATATATATATATAAATATATATATATATATATATATATATATATATAAATGTTTTGTATTTTGTGTTTCACATGTGTAAGGGAAAGGAAGAAATTGTGGCATAACCATTCTGTCACCTTGGATTAATAAACTATCCTTAAACATTATTATGCTAATCATCAAACTCGTCCAGGACGTTGCTGTCCAATATCATAATTTTCTTTAAAAATGTTTCAAAAGGCAGATTCAGAGTTAATCAAAGGCTAATAGGAAAACAGACCAAAATGTGCTTATTATCAACCTCATTAATACGAGAGTATTTAAATGCTTGTACAGACAGATGACTCCACGTCATCTCACCTAAGCGGGGGAGGGAGAGGAAGGGAAGATAAGGGCATTTTATAGAGCATTGCTTATTGACACAATCTAGTTTTATGATAGACTGGTACAAAAGGCAGATCGTCATTGAATAATGGTTGAAAACCTTGTAAGAAACACGGCATTGTTAACAATGGCAATATAACCAGATTGCAAACCATGAATACTACAAATGTTTAGTCACGGTGTTCTTGGTAGATCGTTTGCCTCCTTTGAATCATTGACTGACACATCTACCATTTTTTATGATAGGAGCGAGACGTGCGGGAATGTATCACAATACTTGGCAAACCTATGTCTCAACTTCATTACGTATGACCTCAACAGACACAATAAGTAAATGAAGGCTAAGATACAGCAAAAAAATTAATTGCAAATATAAATGCTTCAGTATTGTTTAGTCATAAACAAAACCTCAAAAGGGGAATAATTTAATATTGAATTTACGAATTTATTTATGAATTTATGAAACTCGTTAAATAAATTCCAACGTCGCAAAAGCTGGAAATTATTCAACTCGTTTCATAAACTCAATATTAAATCATTACCCATTCGAGATCCTATATATATTTATGTGTGCATTTTGTGTCAATCAGACCTTTGTAAAATGGGAAAGAAGAGAAATTTATATATGTGCATGTAGGATAGCTACAACTGCTAATGTATAATGTATTGCAAAATATGCATGAAGAGTTGTAAATGTTGGAAAAAAAATTTTGTTTGCATTTTATTTGCTTGCTACTTTTAAGGTGGTCACCATGAAGGTAGATCTTAAAATATGAGATGAATTGCATTATTCAAAGATCACAGTTCTCTCTAACATGTGTCACCCGGCCGGCTTCTAAATCTGTTCAAAAAAGAAATATAAAAAAAAGAAAAAAAAAAAGTTAAACAAACAAAAAAAAAAAAAACAAGAAGCACTCCAAATTTTGAAATCCAAGAAGACGCTGTAAGTGCTGACTAAGGTAAATACAATTAGTGAAGAAAACAAAGAATGTAAATTTAAATCTTTAAGGTACACAAATGTAGAAATTATGAGTAAAAAAGAATGATGTAAGATCACTTTAGTTGTATATTACCATAACGTCATTTTTCTTTTACATGTTTACATCATGCACATTGTGACGACATAATCTCGATGATGTCAACGCTGGCTTAGGTTATTAAGTAAGTTGTGTCCGCTTGGTGTGAACAAACCGTAAGGGGGATTAGCTTTATGTCGTGTTTTCCCCCAGAATGATATATGCAAATTATCTATGCGGATGTAATTTTGGTAGCTCAAGACCAAGCTTTCACATGCGGCTGAATTCCTTGCTCAGTCTTTATCATTATGGTAATCATACATTTTATACCTAAGGAACAAAGCATTTTTTTTATGTGCATTTGTTTCTGATAAGCCCGGTTTTCAAATTCCAACATTAACTGTCAAGGGAAAAATATATTTTCATATATTTTGCACAAATCAGCTTTGACTTTCTCGATAACCCCCCAAAAGTGAAATTGCTGCCGTAATTTCAACGTTTGGAAATAGTTTCTAACAAACTGGTATCATTTTAAAGATAAATCACGGAGGTACCAGATCTTCGCGTTTTCATTAGCTGAGTCAGTAGATTGATCGAAACGTTTGAGAGAGGTCTTGCGATACAAATGTAAGGGAAACATAATTTTTCTTTTTCCATTGCCTTATTAGCCGGTCAGAGTTGAGTCGTATTACATTTTACTAGACAAACAAATTACATAGGGCTTTCAGTATATTGCTTTGCATAGGTTAAAATATGCAATAATAAATTGCGATATAGCAGTATTTATTTTTCCGTATGATAATACAGTATGTGTATATAACAAGTTCACAGGTGATCGCCTGTTCATGGAGTGGATCAAGAAAAAGACGAAGCATGTCAGCTTGTGCGAGCATTCGGCAAATAGCTCTAGATATTGAGGACGCTTCCTCTAAAAGTATACTTTGTCTTTTGGAAAACATTTTGTTTTTAATTGCTACGGTACTCTTTTGAAGTTATTACAACAGCACCTTATATTAAATATTTGTCTTCGATGTACAAGTCAGAAAGTAAAATATATTTCATTTGCTGAACGCTTTGGAGATCACGTATGGATAATATTTCAGGTTTCTTAGGTTAAAATGTATCTTTGTCGCCTTTAAAATGACGATCTTCCGTTAATGAAACGAGACATTATTGCGATACAGATGTAACTGAGGGTTACTAGATTCGACCGAAGATATATGGCGGGCACAGGGGTCGCTATATTTAGTCCTAGCACATAAAACGAAGCAAGATGGCAAACAGCATGCTGTTTCGCTGAAGACTTAGTTCTTCAGAAGATGGCTTATACATATATGTATATATTATAGTGACATTGAAACAAGTGCTACTCAAGTATGAATTAACATACCTGTGACGAATAAGTATTCAGTACCCAATAACTAATATGTTTTTTATAGGTCATACATTGGGAGTCGGAAACTCAGAAGAGTGATGGAGGAAGATTTGAAGAGGGCTGAAGGGAGGCGGGTACGACGCGGTCATAACTTTGACTCAAATAGTTGGCTTAGTTTTTTAATGCCATAGTGATTTGATTAGAAATACATAGTGGGAATATACTATTCAGTCAAGATGAATACAATTATCTACAACGTAAACGCTGCATAAATAAAGAATCCCATCTTTTGACCGATTCTGGCGTCTCAGAGAGAGAGAGAGAGACAGACAGACAGACAGGCAGGCAGACAGAGATGATACATTTGGTCAAAGTGAAACAAGACAAAACAAAACAAACAAGACTCTAAACTCAACCTGATTCTTGAGATTTTTAAAAAGCTTATGGTGTCCTCGGGTAACATTTGAGTTCCGGCAATTATGAAAACAAACATTCTGTACCACTAACATTCGCGCAAGATTTGTTTTCGAAAGGTAACTGGTGTTTGCAGTAATAGCCTCTAATGACAGAGGGACTGACTGACTGACTGAATAATGAATGCATAGTTTATTTATTTGTAAACTAATGTGCCTTATGGATACAACTAAAGGAAAGCTATATTATGTACAAGAATAGTAACGTTCATAATAAAGCATCGAAGTGGACACAAACCGTGTAGTTCGGTAAACCTCAGAGGTATTACGAAAATACAATGCATTGTTGCTGGCATTAAAAGTGAAATTCTCCTTCAAAAACAGAAACTGACTTTCAAAGAGAATAGGTCTGAATATTTTCATTGTACTACTTTGGAAGTTTCCCTGTAACGTTAGATTTTGGTTGACGGTAAGAAAATATAATTAAAATGAATTAACATTCTGAATGTGCTAGTTTCATATTTTATTTAAGAGCTCATTTCTAAGTGCAAGTTTGTTGAGAACTAATATTACAACATAATTCATGGGAAACAACTTTTGAGAGACTCTTACTTTTGCAGAATCGGTACTTTAAGTTATTTCACTGTTAACACTGTATTTAGAGTATTTCGTTCTGCAGGCAAGGACTGGTCACCTGTCCCATCTCCGGCTTGATATATATATATATATATATATATATATATATATATATATATATATATATATATATATATAGATATAGATATATATAATTATATACATATCTTCTTCTAGTATGAGGAAGTCAGTCAAATATCATATAGTTCTTCTTCGTTCTCAACTACAGTGGTCCCCCTCTTGAACGGCCCCCCTGACCAGCGGCCACCCGCTTTATACGGCCACAATCCCTTGGCACCGACGAGTTTGTGTTCAAAAGTACCCCTCAAGGACGGCCACCCCTCTAACGCGACCAGCGGCCAGGATTTTAGTGCAAAAACGGTCAAATTTACCCCTCGCGAGCGGCCACATAATGATTGTTTACCGAGTAAAATCTTGATAATATTTTTTAATTTCTCAATTCAACACATTGACATTTTGTTCCAACATGCCAATAAAGTAACTTTATAAAGTAACAAAGAGGTAAGTAATCCGATTATCCTTACTGCCATGTGTTCCTTAGATGTTAACTTTTGTCACTTTGATAATTACTGGCTATTATTACCACCGATAATTATCAAGATGACAAAAGCTAACCGCTGAGAAGCACATCATTGTTCAGCTCAAGTCAGCGTGACATCCGGTCGCCAGATAGTAAAATGGTATGTTACCCTTTCTGGCTTCACTCTAATAGATTATGAAATGTACATAACCGGGTACCAGACTGGAGAAGAAGAAAAAAAGTTGATCACGTGACAGACTCACTTCCGTTGTAAACACTGTGCCTCACGCGTGATTGCCCGCGAAGGAATAAGTTGTCGCAAAATATCGTCCGACATTCTCAGTTTAGAACAAAAAGTGAAAGCAATTAAATTAAACGAAAAGAGGGAGAGTCTTTTGATAACTACTGAGAAATATTATGTCAGAAAGATTCAAATAAACATCGTCAATATACATTCAACTGCATTGAGTGGGAAGACGGAATCGACGGACGTACAGGGATAGTTACAACCAAATGTTTGTGCCCCGAATTTACCGACAATGTGGTTTTGCACCACGATTCATGATTATTCATATTTTTTTTAAAATAACATTGATATTAGTTTTATCATATTGAGTCCATAACCAGATAATATTCCTGTGATTTTTAAATGAAAATATTAAATATATAAAAATTAGTTGCATCTTTTATACTTTATATGTAGTTATTACTCACAACTGTGTGATCCCCCTCTAGAAAGGCCACCCCTCTTATAAGGCCACTTTCTTGCTGCAGAAGGGGTGGCCTTATAAGAGGGGGACCACTGTACATCACACTTCCGGTGCACGTGAGACCACAGATAACTAGCATTTTCCAATTTGGTCAAAGAAGATAATCGCCGTGTCTTTCTCCCCATGATGCACAGCTCCCACTAGTCTAGTTCTCAGCTTCGCACACACGACTAACTAATCGGGAGACAACGATTTTACTAATTACCGACCTATTATATTAGCTTGCCAATTGCGGTAGGGTACCAGCGAAATACTTGTTCCTGCAGGCTATGACTGGTCCTCTGTCTCTTCTTCGGCTTGATTAATAAATTATTGTGTTAAGAGGAAACCAGTCAAATATTATATGCACGACAACGGTTTGACAAAATAACAAAGTAATAAAGAAGCAAAATATATATTTCAAAATATTGATATGCATTATTAAGGTAACTCGAAAGCGAACAACCAATATGAATGTTCGTCTTTAAAGTGGGAAAATAACATTTTGTAAATTTATTTAAATCGTGTATTTTATAACAATACACTTTAATTTTCTTTCTTTTATAGGTAACTGATTGTAAAATAAATGGAAACGACAACCTTACGTAGCTGTGTAAGCTGTGTAATTTTCGCAAAATGATACTATAAGGTGTAGAGTAATTAGTAGTCCATGGGAGCTAACCTTTGAATTACTCTTTCCGCAGCAATGTTTGAGTCACGTCCCTTAACAAGCTGTGGATCCCTGTCCTTTCCCTAGTAAAGAGAATATGGCAATGCAAATATAGGAAACGAGTTCATTATTAGAAGCATTTCTAACGTCTTGATAATTGAGATTTTAAGACAGACTATGGCGTGTCATACGTTGCAAATTCAGTTCATATTTAATATTTACTATTCGTATGTGAAAATTATCTTTTCTAAACGATATTTTGCATTAATTGTTAAAGTTTACTGTCTATGTGCAATAGTTTATTTTATCCATATTCAGTAATTTCCAATGTGGATAATTTGACGTCGCCTATCTGGTAAATGATATATTGTGGATAACTGAAAGGAAAATGTCAATTTCCAGAAGCCGTGTGGTAAGTGTACTTCTAGGGCCAAATCATCCTATTAAAATGATGTGTTTCATCGTGTTTGATCTACGGGACAATATCGGTTTTATTACTGTAGTTTATTTAAATTTACAATACTGTACAATATGTCTAATAACATTAGTATCTCATTGCCCCAGCTAGTGTTTCTTTTGTGGAAGAGATAGGCGTAGGGGCATTTTTCATGGCAAAGGGGAGTTTCAACCATAATATCACGGGGTCATACCTATCAGAGGTCATATATTTGATCCACAGGCATTTGGGGATAGGATTGAGTTGCCTTCCATTTTAATCCGCCGGACATGTACCACATTGCATGTATGTATGTACATACCTCTGTATTTATGTATTGGAAATATGGTGCCGATTAAAGGTTAAGGACTAAAAAACTTATAGATAACGAATTGGAAAAAATCTTCAGGAAGATAAAACCCTCCAAAATAACGTAAACATATAGAATATAAAGTACCAGAAGATAAAAGGTAAAGATGTTAAAATTCTGTACAAGTTATAGAAAATTAAAGATAAAGATAACAAATATAACATGCGGAAAATATTGGGTCAAAATTTGCTATATAAGCCGAATTTCCTTAAATAGTCTAAGATTTTCTCTGAAGGTACGTCACCATAATGTTTTTTAATATTACAGAGTTCACGTCAAGAAATGTCTGTCTCACTGGGTTGAATACGACACACTCGACAAGAATGTATTCCACTGTAAGTAACACAGACAGGGTACGCACCTCTGGTCCAGGTTTATCTTTCAGAAGACATGCATGAAACGGGCATGTGTGTCCTATACGCAATAGGCAAATTGCAACCTTATTCCTGAGATTTTTTTCTATATGAGAGGAACCAGTCTTCATAGATGGGTTTGATGTTCCAAAGATTGTTTGTGGAGTTTTAATTTCAGATATTTTGCCAAGCATGCAAGACATGCCGACTAAGATAACAGTTGAAGCTAGTCTTCAATCAATCTTCAATTCAGCAATGGGGGAAAGAAGAGTAGCTTTGGTTGTTCTATCTGCCCTTTCACTACCCTTAATGCCAACGTGACTAGGCAGCCATTTTTTTATGAGCAAATCATGTTTCTGTAAGATTTGGGATATTGTCAAATTTAAGGTTTTGCAAGGCTGTCAGTGTGGAAATGGAATCTGAAAAGATGATGAAATCTGTTTTTGTGATCTAGTTCAAATATCTGAGTATGGCTGTAACTTCTGGGGTACAAATGGAGGATTGTAAAGCTAATATTTCTAATACTTCATTATTAAAGTTTTTGCCTTATTCTAAAATTGTAGTCGCTTTGAAATTCATGCTAATAATGCATTTTGAAAGTAAGCGTCGATTAACCCAAACGTATCCTAATTATAAAGGTTAAACCCAGTTAAACACACAGCCAATGGACAAATACAACCCTTTAGATCTAATTAATATGTATGCTGCCTGAAATAAGTTAGTTATGGTTAAATGAAAACTCATATTTGACCAATATATATCTTTTCTTTGACCAATATATGTTTCTAAAACGACATATACAATGTATTTTTCGAAATCTAAGCATATATGAACATTTAAGAGGATTTATTTTTTTTTAAAGAAAAGAAGAAAACGATATCAAATTTCATTATTCATGTGGGTGTCCGTTTCGGATATCCCACCCCCGGTGCATCTGTTCTATTTGAGACCCATTTTGGGTTAAATGATGCACCATATGCTGAGAGGGTCATGTATATTGTTAATATTTAGTTTGTTGCTGAAAGAATATGAGAATGGTGTAAATATAATGCAAATCAGACAAGGCGTCATCAGAGCCTGTTATGTGTCCTACTGACCACATACATTCCCACTGCGCGTCACTATCAAGCTTTATGAGGAATGTATCTCACCAGAATCAACAGAATCCTTCAAATTTATTATTATTTATTATCCATATGATACATGCCTCTCATTCAGTACATATGCACTGTGACCATGCGAATATTATTTAAGCAATCACGTTTTCCTAGCTATCTGTAAAATTAAATTATTGCCTATTTTTCTTAACCTCTGGAACGGGGAGTGCTTAAAACTGACTCTACAAGTTTCTGCTCATTCCATATCTGATCCTAAAATATTTAAGTTTCCCAGAATTGGTTCAATTTATGTATGAATTACGTTTCCCGTTGGACCACCATTTTAATCCCAGATCATAGCTTACTACTTGTTCCAGTACCAGCTTCTCAGGGTTCGTTCTTATCTATTTACGTATGTTCAGACTAGCTCTATATCCAACTCCGTACTTTCTGGAGGTTCATAGACAACCCTCTAACCCAGGTCAGATTAATCAAGCAATATCAGTGTAGGCGGAGCCCTATTCGAGGATTTTAGTATTCCAATAACCTTTAGGTCTGCATCACTCTCTAGTATCATCTTTGACAAGATTATCTCAGATAAGACATACAATATTTTATACGTATACATTTTTTATTTGTCTATAGGTTAAACATTCTTCTTCAGTATATTACAAAAAAGTGGAAACTATGTACATACTTAGAAAAGATAAATGACAACATTTTAAACACAGCGGAAATAATGGTGTATTCCAATGAATCAAATATGAGGAAGATCTCTAAGCATTATCTCACAGTTCATTATGTTAGATTCACAATTTTTACATGGTATGCAGAAAATCTTGTAAGCAAAATGTACAGAAGAAACCGCAGCTAAAGCTGTGCGCGAAGCAAATAATAATAATAATAATGATATGTGAACATTTAATAATCAGGAAAAATTGAATAACAGCGAAGATCTTTAAAGCACTCATGTGCACATCCTCGCCGTCCCATCTGGCAACAGTACTTATCACATCCGCCTCTACGATGGATCTTCAATTCTCTTCCGGGAACACCAACTATTTCAATGAAAAGAAAAACAGACAGTAAGGTAGATTTCTGAAAGTGTGATAGGGCCACTGGGTTAATTCTTTAAATCAGGATATGTAGGTGAGCATGTGAGCAACTCGTCCCCGTACCCCTGCCATTTAAGACTGTATTTTTCGAGGGGGATGATGGTGGTGGTAGTCACAAAACACGATTGAGGACGAAACCGCACTTATAAACATTTTGCTTGTATGTTGTATCATATTCACGTTAGAAAATTGTATTTTTAATAGAATAACAATTAAGAAGTTATAGTCATAAATGTTTAATTCGCATCTATTGTAAATAAATACTCATCACTTGACGATGAATATTTTACCCTGGTCTTGGTAGAAGATTTCCATTTTGTACAAAGGTGCATCTTGACAGACTGAGCTTCTAAGTGCCTCTTTCAGGAACGCCTTGTCTTTGATTTCATCCGTATATATTTGATATGTATGCTCTACCTTGAAGATGAAATAAAAGACGCTGAACAATATGGAGAAACATCACATTGAAAACTTCAGACACTTACATTTGAAACCTTTATGAAAAGAGAGGTATGCAAGTCTTTGGGTACATATAAAACGTCTATAAGACATTCGCAAATATTAATTCAGTTAATGACTTGCACTTACACTATTTTTTATAAACACTCATCCATCCATACCATATCATTTCTAATATACAAAAAAGTGTATAACGCAAGCACTGCCAAATATGCCTCACTTTAACCAACTTCTTTCATTTTTACAGAATTAAGAGAGGAGCAAATATCAAGCAAACTGTTGAGAAAACAACAAATATAGGAACAATCAGGATTTAACGAATGAAGAATTTATCGATGAAGAGCTGAATATCTGAATCGATCGACATATGCATAGTCAGAACACTTTCGCACAGCCATGCAAGCATTATAACAAACAGGCATACAAACAGAGAAAGGAAAGACACACACGCAGGCGTACATAGGACATGCTATATTGTAAGATGCTTGATGGTTCTTCTATGGGTCTTTGTTTAACTTGATAATTCGGGGAATCAAGGGTATTCCACGGTTCTTTGTATATTTTATTTAACAGCATTAAAACGCTTAATAACTGAGTAAAAAAAATATTCCGTGTTATACAGATATAATTTTAATTCTTTTAGCTGAAAGTGCCCAATAAATTTGAAAATATGATGATATATGACGAAAAAAAAAATAATGACTCACTTTCTTCCCCTTTTTCTCTGAGTGATAGGAAATAGTCATTTATAACAGTGAATAATACTTTTCTTTACTTTTTTGCTACAACAAAATATCCCTCTGAATATTAATATCATAGATTCTAACACAACTGTATGTGTCTCCACAAATTCAAAATGATTTGTTTTTCTGAAATTGGTTTCAACCATGATATCCATTTATTTCCATCTTTCCACTGTAAAAGATGCATATATGTATGTGACATACACTTGAGGATCCATTATTAAAGGAGCTCACACGCCGTATTTCTGAGCTGGATAAGAATCATTTTACAGTTTGTACAGCATATGTTTCTTAACCAGGAAAAACATAACTTCGGCACAATTTATAAAAGGAAGAAACACAACCCAAAATATCATTCAAGCTAATGTTCCAAGTTGGCATCCATGTATATCAGCAAATACGTAGCAAATAATTACCAAGGCGAAGGCAACGCGACTTAATTTTGCAATTAGGGGCAACGAAGTCAGAACGTGAATCTCGCTATACATTCCTTGTAAAAACTTAATAAATGAATTCAATAATTAAAACTGTTCTCTGTATATCCTTGCCAATAAATCTTTTCTTTGGATTAACTACTAAATACAAGTTAGATGCCGTCGAAACAGCATAATTACAACAAACATTTAATCATAAAAAATATATATTCATGATTTACATTGCGGTATATATTAAAGGAATACTGTATTTTACTAATCAGGCAGATTAACATATTGGTAATTACCTTTCGTATCAATACTGAAAGAACTTTAATATAAATAAAATTGAGAAGAATAGATTTGGGTTACAAACTTCATCGCAGTCCCGGTAGTGTTGCTGTACGATCTGTCCATTCTCAGTCACGTCCATCCTGGTCATTTTAGAATCCCCAACATTTACAACGGTTACCACTCTATTTTCGTTCTCAGGGATATTTCTTCCTGGCTAATAAATGATTAACAATCATTGTTATAAAGAAACTTACAATTATATTCTTCTTTGCAGTGCACACTCTATTTGTAAAAATAAAAATAAAAAATCAGATAAGAACTATGGTGAGAATTAATATAGCAAGTTAATTTTTATCCCCAGTGCCAAATGATTTTTGAAATACTTAAATTTTATCAGTGCGAATTTAAGTCACATGCCTAAATTTGTCTGAATCATTCATTAGCCATTATTGACACTGACTAGATTACCACATATTTATGGAGGGTGCGCATCAAACCCACAGCCTGTTATGTCTGACCCAAGAGGGAATACAACTCACTGCTAATGAAAACTATGTTAATTATCATCTTGTCTGTTATTTGTTTCTATTACGCCCCTCGAGCGGTTACAGATAGAGTGTACTTTTTATCTTTCATGGACCATACAAATTTAATTAAATTCAAACTGTATTTCTATTAAGCTTCAAATACCATTCAGAATTGCGTTATAAAAGCATTCCGATATGGAATATACTGGTGAAAATATATTACAATCTAAATTACAGTCAAAATTAGACAAAATGCTACAACCGATTGTGGATATAAGAGGTATTTAATCAGAACAAATGCTAAAGAATGAGGTTTATTTAATGAACTTGCTTTTCCGATACAATATATGCATTATAAACATAGTTTCATAGCTAAAAATATTTTAGTTTAATTTGGAAGTTGCACCCTTTTTAGCTAGATGAATGTTTCCAAAAAATATGAATGTCAAATATTTCATAGAAGCTAATAAAAATGATGTTACTCGTTTTCAATTTTATTTTCTCCAAATAGAAGGCAAACTCTAAAGTTTCTCTCACTACAAAGTATTAACAAATCTACCAGTCTTAACCATCAATGGGTTGCATTGACTCTTATTTTGAGATGATCCATACTTTATATTTAAGAATGTCATGAAGTTTCAATCTTAAAATATTGTAATACTTGCAAGAAGTAGTAATTGAGATGAATTCCACACATGATTTACATTCTCTTCATTAATAACACACAAAAAAAACATATTACCATCCACTGAATGTGGGAAGTTCGAAACACTTATATGGACATAATAAGAAGACCAAGTTTTGTTGTACAAAATTACCACAAAAATATTACTAACGGTATTAGATCTATGTGTGAGACACATCGTTTTAAAATATGCCTATATTACATGGTGGAACTCTCATGCTGCACACAAAATTAGAGATTGTTTGTATTCATTTCAGGATGTAAATATACTTCTAATGTTAGGATTTATTCAGAAAGATAGGTATTGGTGCAGAATCCTTGTTGGAAATTATTTGATTCATACATTTTTATTTCAAGTCTTGAATTTTAAGAAGGTGTATTCTTCTAAATAACTGCATTTGATCGATTAGAATTGTCGCAGTTTATTCAGTTAGTAATAATTATATATGTTGCGGTTGAACTATTGTCCCTCTCTACCATGTATATGAATAACAAAAATGTCAGCACAGCAAAACTCACCAAGTTCATGCCTTAAAATTTGTATCGCATCTTCTCGTTTCTTTTACACAGTGCTATTTGTATTATATTCATGATATATTGCTATATATATATATATATATATATATATATATATATATATATATATATATATATATATATGACTCTGGAAAATTACATTCATTGAGAAACAAGGATACATTTCAGGTAAATCAGTATGTCAGTCTGTTATAAATACATGCATACACAAATACAGACATACATAAATAAATACATACATACATAAGCATACGCACTTATTATTAGCAGAATTATTTTACGTTAGGTTCATCATGACCATCATTTACTGCACGTATATGGAAGAATGTATGTTCATTGACACAGAAATTACTAAATACATACTTTCTCTGCCTTGGCCATCTCATTTCCTCTCGCCCTCTCTACACCCGAGAATTTTCACAATGGCTGCTCAAGAATCTTATCCAGACCATCTTCTCGATTGGCCCTTGTGTCTGGTACTTCATGGCTTGGCGGTATGATAAAAAGCCACGTGCTCAGTAGGAATAACAGGAGCTTTGACAGCATCTACGTAGGTTAAATATAGTGTTTAATATTTGATAGGAATATATAAGCTTAGTTTTAAATATAATTGAAAACTTTCATTTGGTTATGGCTGCTTTCCACCCCAGTTTCTCCAGTGCCCTCTTCAAGAAATGACCGATTAAAGATCTAATACACTCATGCGTGTATAAAGCCACAGTCAAATCATTATCAAAAGTTTCTATTCTTTCAAGTCTGGTGTATAACAAAATGAACTTAACACAAGAAGTGGCCACAGCTGCGGATACCTTGCTCACATATTCCGAGCATGTTTCAGTAGTAGAAGCAAAATGGCCACTTGAGTCAGACCCCTAGAGACAGCTGCATTTCTGTCGTTAGTACGAACAGATATTCTCGACGAGGGAAAAGAGTATTATTTAAAACAAAGAATATGTACTACCTAACTCTACAAACGAGTAATAGTCAGTAGTTATAAAACTTATAAATGAAAGTAAGATAGGGAGGAGTAGAAAAGCAAGCCTCGCAAAAATTACAAGACATCATAGGGATGGCAAAAGGTCGATGTAGCAGTAGTATATTATTAACATATTATTATAGCAGAGGTCAACCATAATAACATAAGGAAATACTTTTGGACAAGTAAGGCGGGAGGGAGATTTTAATAGGTTTTTGTAAAAATAAATAAATTTCAAGCCGAGTAATCAATAATTTCTCCCGAACGACTTTAATCTATTAAAAAAAATGGATACCGAGGATCTATTTATCTTAAGATCTTTTCTTTTATGTCCAACTTTTTGAACTGTAAGCAGTATTAAACATATTTGACAGTGAAAAAATCTTAGCTTCGAAATGTCTAACCCCTGATCAAGATTCGTCAACTCCTCTTCTTTATTTTGGAAGATTCGGCAAATTTCTGAATTCTCATATCTGTTAATTATCCTTATATACTTGTTCCTACATCCTGTTTGCTACCTCTTATCCAATCAAATTGCTGCACGATACATTATGGACTAAAATCCCACTTTTGCGGGACTTTGGAGATGTGTGCTTAGTCGAGAGGGTATGTTAGTTGCTGCGTGCGGTACCATAACATTGCCGACCTGGGTTCGATTCCATGTAGGGGACAATTTATAATTATCTGGACTGTACGATAATATTCTTTCTCCATGTAATTTGACTTTAGATTATCATGCATCATCTTGTAGTATCAAGGAATAGCACTTTCCACTTTGTATTGTATATATTTGTAACTTACAAGAATATCTCTATAGTTTTAGTGTCAGAGGAATCCTAAGTAACTATTTACTTATATGAGAGTTAATTCCTTGGTCACCTTGCAAGTGTGTCTGCTTCACATGAATGCCTCTATTAACGACCAAGTTCCATCATTTTGAGGGGATGTGCGCTTATTCATGAGAGTACGGGAGCTGGTGCTCGCAGGCAGGGCGATTGTACAATAACTTGCTGGCTCGGTTTGATTTTCAGAAGGGGCGAATTATAATTATTCAACTTTTATAATAATATTCTTCTCCACGCACGTACACACACACACACACACACACACACACACACACACATATATATATATATATATATATATATATATATATATATATATATATATATATATATGCACACACAAAATATGTGCATGGTAAAAAAAACTGAGTCAAACGTATGTGACATTCTTGAGACTTGATTGAAAGCCTTGCTTTACTTCAGCCACGAATAAAAGGTTTCCTGACGAGCCCAAATCTTGCTATCGACACTCACATATTTCGGCATGTTCATTTTAAGAAAGATGGTTATGTTGTCAATTAGTGTATTTCTATAAACTTATATTAATCACGTCAAAAGGACAAATGGTTCATGTTTGTATCAGTTATATATCTTGTCGCCTATTGCGAAATAGGGCAAAAATGGCAATTAGTATTGTCATGTGTATATAATAATATAATATGATCATATATGTGATTTAGATAAAATAGTAGCTCACACTTCACTGATTTTCAGACGAGGTTACTGTATCAACATCGTGTCAATCAAATCTCAATGTACACAATTTAAATCCTCCTGAAACCACATTTCATTTTATCCATGCACTTTTAATCCAAAAGAACAACAAGCCTGTAAAATACTAGAACTATTGCTTGAAGCACTATTATTAATGAAACACTACGTATATACACTAATTACAGCAGAGTATTAAAGCTCACACTTCACTGATTTTCAGACAAAGCCACTGTGCCAACATCGTGTCAATCAAGTCTCAATGTACACAATTTAAATCCTTCTGAAACCACATTTCATTTTATCCATGCATTTTTAATCCAAAAGAACAACAAGCCTGTAAAATACTCGAACTATTGCTTGAAGCACTATTATTAATGAAACACTACGTATATACACTAATTACAGCAGAGTATTAAAGCTCACACTTCACTGATTTTCGGACAAGGCCACTGTATCAACATCGTGTCAATCAAATCTCAATGTACACAATTTAAATCCTCCTGAAACCACATTTCATTTTATCCATGCATTTTTAATCCAAAAGAACAACAATCCTGTAAAATACTCGAACTATTGCTTGAAGCACTATTATTAATGAAACACTACGTATATACACTAATTACAGCAGAGTATTAAAGCTCACACTTCACTGATTTTCAGACAAAGCCACTGTATCAACATCATGTGAAAGTGTTGTTATAAACATTCAAGTTTATTCCGTTTGCCTCGGCAGAGTTTTATTCTTTTGTATTCTTTATTTTGGGTATTTGTATAGGTTAAACCACGAAATTAAAAAATTAAACACTTAGTAATATGCAAACTTTGACAGGCAAAACCACGAATTTAAGTACCCACGAAAATATCTTTTTTTACAAAACCACGAAAATAAATGATACTACAGTATGCGACATGATATGATTTTTAGTCAGTGGGAAGAGTCATGTGAGATGAAAACTTTTTTGAGTAAGAGTATGCAATTGAAGTTTGAAAGATTGTATAATCTTAAAATGCTTTTACTCGTATTCTGACAAAAAGTTGTAAAATGTTAGCATCCATATATTTTCATAACAGTGGTTACACGAAACGTTATATGCTTTACCTTTTGGCAAAATGGAGTACATTTGTACATGAAAATCTTATTTGCTACCTAAACTGTCTCCATTTTCATCAGTTACATCCCGAAAAATACTGTACCTTTCTCTAACTGTTTCCTTGACATCAGTATATAATTTAAAACGTGATAACCGTTATTTGTATTAATTAATCTTTTTTTAAGTATTAATTCAAAAGCTGTAATATGACCAAACCAGTTTACTCTTTGAAGAGTGTAAATTACATGAGAGAAAGCACAATGTCGGGTTTGCCAGACAACAGATCGTATTTTATTTTATATTTTTCATGATTAGTAGATTATCTTTGATAGAAATCGTTATATGCTCCAACATGGAACTTAAATTACTATAATGATTATGTGTTCATAGAAATATATCTTTTACGCGCCTATTAGCTTTTACCTATTGTAGTTTTTATCACCTTTTCCGAAATAATTCGGATAAAATAGTGACTGATAAAAAGTCTGTACAATATTATATGTACTGTATGTATGTGAACACAGATAGATAGATAGATAGATAGATAGATAGATAGATAGATAGATAGATAGATAGATAGATAGATAGATAGAAACTATTCAACCATTTTAGCATGGAAAAATGGTACGAAGAAAAGAACTCTGTAACTATGTAACTTTACTGATTATTTGTACAGCCATTCGTTATTATTTGGAGTCGAAAAACCGTAACCTTTATAACATATTTTTGTATTTTATTACTTCAAAAATGTATTTAAAAATACTGATAGTAAAAGTAAGAGTAGCGAATACATAAGTTTTCTTTGATATAACTACTTGACTAACTTCTTTATAAACATGGTGTGACTGCTGCTATTTTACATTTGCTCTTATTTACGTAAAAAAAGAAACATTTGTGTTTTCAATATAATAATTGACCGAAAACTGTTCCTTGCAGAACTGCAGCGTAAGTTGCTTATTTGAAGAAACATAACCATAAAAGCTTTTACTATAATTTTAACATGACTTCCTCTGAACTCATTTTTTAAGATGTAAACAAATGTCAAATATTATTGAAAAATATTCTCCAATAAAATGCAGCTTTACTATATACAGCTGAAAGTAAGGCTTCTGAGAAGCGTACTTCCTCTTTTCCCTGCAGCCACTGATTCCAACGGTTTTACTTTCATTAGTTAATCTATAAATGGTTTCCGCGTAATTTACTGTGTTATAAACGAATTTAGCCAGAATACTTGAAACGTTAATATCTAGCTAAGAACACTCATCCTTTATACATAAAAGGATCCATTTTAAGGCAAATATGCAAGATATGGAAAGAGTCTTCAAAGAAAGTA
The DNA here is from genome assembly GCA_029931535.1 of Margaritifera margaritifera. Lineage (NCBI taxonomy): Eukaryota > Metazoa > Mollusca > Bivalvia > Unionida > Margaritiferidae > Margaritifera > Margaritifera margaritifera. The sequence goes on from JAQPZY010000672.1 coordinate 281,244, forward strand.
AGCATTTTGATATACATGTACATACTGTATTTGTCAGTAGAAATAATTTTTATCATTTTCTAATGTGCATGCATTAGGTTTCAACGAAACCTAACCATGTCTTAAATTACTCAAATGGCGATTAATAGTAGTATAGCACAAACATCGCCTATGTAGCGTGCTCATAGATGCAAGAACTTGTTTGCGATGCCGTCGCTTGAATTGTATAAAAAGAAACAGTATTTTTAATAATAAATAAATTTTAAAATTAGGTGTACTTATAAAGACTCGATAATTTCAGTCAAATAAAATGGTCAAAAATATCTCATATTCTTTTAAGGTGTAGGGTGGGTGATGGGTGAATGATCTGATGCGAGAAGAACATTTCGTAGCTCCTAAGGTGGTTTCTTATCAATGCATGAAAGTGTTTAAAACAAAACCTCTCTGAAACTGCAGTCATCGTTGCTACAATAGATATTTAAAAATTTATCTTGACTCGCTATGAAATGAAAGGATTTATGATAAGAGAAGTTTAATTTTCTCAAAAGGCACATATAATCAACTAGGTCATGTCTAAAGAAGACAAATTCTCCAAGCTATGGGATTAATTAATCTGTCTTTTGCAGCAACAATAAAAAAATGTCACTTCTCCAAGTTCGTTATGATGTCTCCTCGTCACATGTTTATTACTGTTGTTATTAAATAAAAATCCAGATAATTATTCGAATAAAAATGAAGAAAATAATATCGATATTCAACGTACATCATGATTCAAGTTCAGGTTCCTTATGTCTTGATAATACTGAGATTATAGCTCTCAATTGTAAGCATTTTTAATATGCTACTTGGCATGCTGGGTAATTCTGTATACGACAATACATAAAATATAAAACTAACGTTACGTAAAAGTATATGTGTACTGGTGAATTCGTGAATCTTGTTGTGATATATGATCTCCGTTGAATTATAAACATTAAATTTGTGGGTAACATGTGAGTTCAGCTTTAACTTGTACTCGATTTTCAAATAGTTTCAGTGTCTCAAAGCCAGTACCTGTAATTCACCGTATGTGGCGCCATATTTGGGTTGCCAATAGAGGGGGAGCAAGCATTAGGGGGGAGGGGGCAGGTTTGGGGGGAGCGGGCGGTAAACCTATACCAGCCAAAATATTATATAGCATGGAAAAGACGAATCGTGTCCGTAAAAGTAAAACATACTCGTGAAAGGGAAACTAGGTCATAATTATAACATAAATTTTGGTGGTAAATTCTTTAAAACTCGGTTTTTATGTTAGCATCTGCCATTCTTACTATTTTATTTTTTTTTGTTGCAAAAATGTGTGTGCTTTTCTCAAGATACAAATTTGAAGACAAAAACTACACACTGATTAATGTATGCATTTTTAACAAAATCCGGCAGATATACAATGGTAAAATCCTGCTAGATGTTCAAACTCGTAAGGTACCGGATGGCGTTCACTGTGTGTAGAATGCCAGAAAGGTGACTATTTTTGTATTTAGTAAATTTTCCAGGATTAGTTTATTATCAGGATTCTAAGCAATTAACTAACAGTGTTTTAGCCTCTATGTATTTCAAAATCCAGGACTCAATAAATGATTTACCCAAGGAAATCAACATATTCCCAGTGTGACCAGCTATTAAAATTGTCGGATAATTGGTTGTTGTTGTTGGTTGCTAGGTAATTGACGGCACTTTGAGCACGTTTTGTGCACTATCATGCAGAGGAAATGGGAGCTAAGTGCCTAACCCCGACAATGGCTGGCCTGCGCGAGTATCTTACCCGCAACCGACACCCTACCAACTGAGCTACTGCGGCATTCCTTGGTTGGGAATATTAAAAAGCAATACATTATTACAACCACTTCCGCAAACTACTCATTCATACCGCCTTTCTGTTTCTCTTGTAATATACAGATGTTAACACGAATAGAAAACACCGAACGACCATACAATTTATATGCAGATGTTGGACAAAAAATTTTGTTTGCATTTTATTTGCTTGCTACTTTTAAGTTGGTTACCATGAAGGTAGATCTTAAAATATGAGATGAATTGCATTATTCAAAGATCACAGTTCTCTCTAACATGTGTCACCCGGCCGGCTTCTAAATCTGTTCAAAAAAGAAATATAAAAAAAAGAAAAAAAAGAAGTTAAACAAACAAAAAAAAAAAAAAAAAGAAGCACTCCAAATTTTGAAATCCAAGAAGACGCTGTAAGTGCTGACTAAGGTAAATACAATTAGTGAAGAAAACAAAGAATGTAAATTTAAATCTTTAAGGTACACAAATGTAGAAATTATGAGTAAAAAAGAATGATGTAAGATCACTTTAGTTGTATATTACCATAACGTCATTTTTCTTTTACATGTTTACATCATGCACATTGTGACGACATAATCTCGATGATGTCAACGCTGGCTTAGGTTATTAAGTAAGTTGTGTCCGCTTGGTGTGAAAAAACCGTAAAGGGGATTAGCTTTTTGTCGTGTTTTCCCCAGAAAGATATATGCAAATTATCTATGTGGATGTAATTTTGGTAGCTCAAGACCAAGCTTTCACATGCGGCTGAATTCCTTGCTCAGTCTTTATCATTATGGTAATCATACATTTTATACCTAAGGAACAAGGCAGTTTTTTATGTGCATTTGTTTCTGATAAGCCCAGTTTTCAAATTCCAACATTAACTGTCAAGGGAAAAATATATTTTCATATATTTTGCACAAATCAGCTTTGACTTTCTCGATAACCCCCCAAAAGTGAAATTGCTGCCGTAATTTCAACGTTTGGAAATAGTTTCTAACAAACTGGTATCATTTTAAAGATAAATCACGGAGGTACCAGATCTTCGCGTTTTCATTAGCTGAGTCAGTAGATTGATCGAAACGTTTGAGAGAGGTCTTGCGATACAAATGTAAGGGAAACATAATTTTTCTTTTTCCATTGCCTTATTAGCCGGTCAGAGTTGAGTCGTATTACATTTTACTAGACAAACAAATTACATAGGGCTTTCAGTATATTGCTTTGCATAGGTTAAAATATGCAATAATAAATTGCGATATAGCAGTATTTATTTTTCCGTATGATAATACAGTATGTGTATATAACAAGTTCACAGGTGATCGCCTGTTCATGGAGTGGATCAAGAAAAAGACGAAGCATGTCAGCTTGTGCGAGCATTCGGCAAATAGCTCTAGATATTGAGGACGCTTCCTCTAAAAGTATACTTTGTCTTTTGGAAAACATTTTGTTTTTAATTGCTACGGTACTCTTTTCAAGTTATTACAACAGCACGTTATATTAAATATTTGTCTTCGATGTACAAGTCAGAAAGTAAAATATATTTCATTTGCTGAACGCTTTGGAGATCACGTATGGATAATATTTCAGGTTTCAGGTTTCTTAGGTTAAAATGTATCTTTGTCGCCTTTAAAATGACGATCTTCCGTTAATGAAACGAAACATTGTTGCGATACAGATGTAACTGAGGGTTACTAGATTCGACCGAAGATACATGGCGGGCACAGGGGTCGCTATATTTAGTCCTAGCACATAAAACGAAGCAAGATGGCGAACAGCATGCTGTTTCGCTGAAGACTTAGTTCTTCAGAAGATGGCTTATACATATATGCATATATTATAGTGACATTGAAACAAGTGCCACTCAAGTATGAATTAACATACCTGTGACGAATAAGTATTCAGTACCCAATAACTAATATGTTTTTATAGGTCATACATTGGGAGTCGGAAACTCAGAAGAGTGATGGAGGAAGATTTGAAGAGGGCTGAAGGGAGGCGGGTACGACGCGGTCATAACTTTGACTCAAATAGTTGGCTTAGTTTTTTAATGCCATAGTGATTTGATTAGAAATACATAGTGGGAATATACTATTCAGTCAAGATGAATACAATTATCTACGACGTAAACGCTGCATAAATAAAGAATCCCATCTTTTGACCGATTCTGGCGTCTCAGAGAGAGAGACAGACAGACAGACAGACAGGCAGGCAGACAGAGATGATACATTTGGTCAAAGTGAAACAAGACAAAACAAAACAAACAAGACTCTAAACTCAACCTGATTCTTGAGATTTTTAAAAAGCTTATGGTGTCCTCGGGTAACATTTGAGTTCCGGCAATTATGAAAACAAACATTCTGTACCACTAACATTCGCGCAAGATTTGTTTTCGAAAGGTAACTGGTGTTTGCAGTAATAGCCCCCTTTATGACAGAGGGACTGACTGACTGACTGAATAATGAATGCATAGTTTATTTATTTGTAAACTAATGTGCCTTATGGATACAACTAAAGGAAAGCTATATTATGTACAAGAATAGTAACGTTCATAATAAAGCATCGAAGTGGACACAAACCGTGTAGTTCGGTAAACCTCAGAGGTATTACGAAAATACAATGCATTGTTGCTGGCATTAAAAGTGAAATTCTCCTTCAAAAACAGAAACTGACTTTCAAAGAGAATAGGTCTGAATATTTTCATTGTACTACTTTGGAAGTTTCCCTGTAACGTTAGATTTTGGTTGACGGTAAGAAAATATAATTAAAATGAATTAACATTCTGAATGTGCTAGTTTCATATTTTATTTAAGAGCTCATTTATAAGTGCAAGTTTGTTGAGAACTAATATTACAACATAATTCATGGGAAACAACTTTTGAGAGACTCTTACTTTTGCAGAATCGGTACTTTAAGTTATTTCACTGTTAACACTGTATTTAGAGTATTTCGTTCTGCAGGCAAGGACTGGTCACCTGTCCCATCTCCGGCTTGATATATATATATATATATATATATATATATATATATATATATATATATATATATATATATATATATATATATAATTATATACATATCTTCTTCTAGTATGAGGAAGTCAGTCAAATATCATATAGTTCTTCTTCGTTCTCAACTACATCACACTTCCGGTGCACGTGAGACCACAGATAACTAGCATTTTCCAATTTGGTGAAAGAAGATAATCGCCGTGTCTTTCTCCCCATGATGCACAGCTCCCACTAGTCTAGTTCTCAGCTTCATATGCTGCTGCTTCGCACTAGCAACACGACTAACTAATCGGGAGACAACGATTTTACTAATTACCGACCTATTATATTAGCTTGCCAATTGCGGTAGGGTACCAGCGAAATACTTGTTCCTGCAGGCTATGACTGGTCCTCTGTCCCTTCTTCGGCTTGATTAATAAATTATTGTGTTAAGAGGAAACCAGTCAAATATTATATGCACGACAACGGTTTGACAAAATAACAAAGTAATAAAGAAGCAAAATATATCTTTCAAAATATTGATATGCATTATTAAGGTAACTCGAAAGCGAACAACCAATATGAATGTTCGTCTTTAAAGTGGGAAAATAACATTTTGTAAATTTATTTAAATCGTGTATTTTATAACAATACACTTTAATTTTCTTTCTTTTATAGGTAACTGATTGTAAAATAAATGGAAACGACAACCTTACGTAGCTGTGTAAGCTGTGTAATTTTCACAAAATGATACTATAAGGTGTAGAGTAATTAGTAGTCCATGAGATCTAACCTTTGAATTACTCTTTCCGCAGCAATGTTTGAGTCACGTCCCTTAAGAAGCTGTGGATCCCTGTCCTTTCCCTAGTAAAGAGAATATGACAATGCAAATATAGGAAACGAGTTCAATATTAGAAGCATTTCTAACGTCTTGATAATTGAGATTTCAAGACAGACTATGGCGTGTCATACGTTGCAAATTCAGTTCATATATAATATTTACTATTCGTATGTGAAAATTATCTTTTCTAAACGATATTTTGCATTAATTGTTAAAGTTTACTGTCTATGTGCAATAGTTTATTTTATCCATATTCAGTAATTTCCAATGTGGATAATTTGACGTCGCCTATCTGGTAAATGATATATTGTGGATAACTGAAAGGAAAATGTCAATTTCCAGAAGCCGTGTGGTAAGTGTACTTCTAGGGCCAAATCATCCTATTAAAATGATGTGTTTCATCGTGTTTGATCTACGGGACAATATCGGTTTTATTACTGTAGTTTATTTAAATTTACAATACTGTACAATATGTCTAATAACATTAGTATCTCATTGCCCCAGCTAGTGTTTCTTTTGTGGAAGAGATAGGCGTAGGGGCATTTTTCATGGCAAAGGGGAGTTTCAACCATAATATCACGGGGTCATACCTATCAGAGGTCATATATTTGATCCACAGGCATTTGGGGATAGGATTGAGTTGCCTTCCATTTTAATCCGCCGGACATGTACCACATTGCATGTATGTATGTACATACCTCTGTATTTATGTATTGGAAATATGGTGCCGATTAAAGGTTAAGGACTAAAAAACTTATAGATAACGAATTGGAAAAAATCTTCAGGAAGATAAAACCCTCCAAAATAACGTAAACATATAGAATATAAAGTACCAGAAGATAAAAGGTAAAGATGTTAAAATTCTGTACAAGTTATAGAAAATTAAAGATAAAGATAACAAATATAACATGCGGAAAATATTGGGTCAAAATTTGCTATATAAGCCGAATTTCCTTAAATAGTCTAAGATTTTCTCTGAAGGTACGTCACCATAATGTTTTTTAATATTACAGAGTTCACGTCAAGAAATGTCTGTCTCACTGGGTTGAATACGACACACTCGACAAGAATGTATTCCACTGTAAGTAACACAGACAGGGTACGCACCTCTGGTCCAGGTTTATCTTTCAGAAGACATGCATGAAACGGGCATGTGTGTCCTATACGCAATAGGCAAATTGCAACCTTATTCCTGAGATTTTTTCTATATGAGAGGAACCAGTCTTCATAGATGGGTTTGATGTTCCAAAGATTGTTTGTGGAGTTTTAATTTCAGATATTTTGCCAAGCATGCAAGACATGCCGACTTAGATAACAGTTGAAGCTAGTCTTCAATCAATCTTCAATTCAGCAATGGGGGAAAGAAGAGTAGCTTTGGTTGTTCTATCTGCCCTTTCACTACCCTTAATGCCAACGTGACTAGGCAGCCAACCTTTTTTTTATGAGCAAATCATGTTTCTGTAAGATTTGGGATATTGTCAAATTTAAGGTTTTGCAAGGCTGTCAGTGTGGAAATGGAATCTGAAAAGATGATGAAATCTGTTTTTGTGATCTAGTTCAAATATCTGAGTATGGCTGTAACTTCTGGGGTACAAATGGAGGATTGTAAAGCTAATATTTCTAATACTTCATTATTAAAGGTTTTGCCTTATTCTAAAATTGTAGTCGCTTTGAAATTCATGCTAATAATGCATTTTGAAAGTAAGCGTCGATTAACCCAAACGTATCCTAATTATAAAGGTTAAACCCAGTTAAACACACAGCCAATGGACAAATACAACCCTTTAGATCTAATTAATATGTATGCTGCCTGAAATAAGTTAGTTATGGTTAAATGAAAACTCATATTTGACCAATATATATCTTTTCTTTGACCAATATATGTTTCTAAAACGACATATACAATGTATTTTTCGAAATCTAAGCATATGTGAACATTTAAGAGGATTTATTTTTTTTTTAAGAAAAGAAGAAAACGATATCAAATTTCATTATTCATGTGGGTGTCCGTTTCGGATATCCCACCCCCGGTGCATCTGTTCTATTTGAGACCCATTTTGGGTTAAATGATGCACCATATGCTGAGAGGGTCATGTATATTGTTAATATTTAGTTTGTTGCTGAAAGAATATGAAAATGGTGTCAATATAATGCAAATCAGACAAGGTGTCATCAGAGCCTGTTATGTGTCCTACTGACCACATACATTCCCACTGCGCGTCACTATCAAGCTTTATGAGGAATGTATCTCACCAGAATCAACAGAATCCTTCAAATTTATTATTATTTATTATCCATATGATACATGCCTCTCATTCAGTACATATGCACTGTGACCATGCGAATATTATTTAAGCAATCACGTTTTCCTAGCTATCTGTAAAATTAAAGTATTGCCTATTTTTCTTAACCTCTGGAACGGGGAGTGCTTAAAACTGACTCTAAAAGTTTCTGCTCATTCCATATCTGATCCTAAAATATTTAAGTTTCCCAGAATTGGTTCAATTTATGTATGAATTACGTTTCCCGTTGGACCACCATTTTAATCCCAGATCATAGCTTACTACTTGTTCCAGTACCAGCTTCTCAGGATTCGTTCTTATCTATTTACGTATGTTCAGACTAGCTCTATATCCAACTCCGTACTTTCTGGAGGTTCATAGACAACCCTCTAACCCAGGTCAGATTAATCAAGCAATATCAGTGTAGGCGGAGCCCTATTCGAGGATTTTAGTATTCCAACAATCTTTAGGTCTGCATCACCCTCTAGTATCATCTTTGACAAGATTATCTCAGATAAGACATACAATATTTTATACGTATACATTTTTTATTTGTCTATAGGTTAAACATTCTTCTTCAGTATATTACAAAAAAGTGGAAACTATGTACATACTTAGAAAAGATAAATGACAACATTTTAAACACAGCGGAAATAATGGTGTATTCCAATGAATCAAATATGAGGAAGATCTCTAAGCATTATCTCACAGTTCATTATGTTAGATTCACAATTTTTACATGGTATGCAGAAAATCTTGTAAGCAAAATGTACAGAAGAAACCGCAGCTAAAGCTGTGCGCGAAGCAAATAATAATAATAATAATGATATGTGAACATTTAATAATCAGGAAAAATTGAATAACAGATATCATCTTTAAAGCACTCATGTGCACATCCTCGCCGTCCCATCTGGCAACAGTACTTATCACATCCGCCTCTACGATGGATCTTCAATTCTCTTCCGGGAACACCAACTATTTCAATGAAAAGAAAAACAGACAGTAAGGTAGATTTCTGAAAGTGTGATAGGGCCACTGGGTTAATTCTTTAAATCAGGATATGTAGGTGAGCATGTGAGCAACTCGTCCCCGTACCCCTGCCATTTAAGACTGTATTTTTCGAGGGGGATGATGGTGGTGGTAGTCACAAAACACGATTGAGGTCGTAACCGCACTTATAAACATTTTGCTTGTATGTTGTATCATATTCACGTTAGAAAATTGTATTTTTAATAGAATAACAATTAAGAAGTTATAGTCATAAATGTTTAATTCGCATCTATTGTAAATAAATACTCATCACTTGACGATGAATATTTTACCCTGGTCTTGGTAGAAGATTTCCATTTTGTGCAAAGGTGCATCTTGACAGACTGAGCTTCTAAGTGCCTCTTTCAGGAACGCCTTGTCTTTGATTTCATCCGTATATATTTGATATGTATGCTCTACCTTGAAGATGAAATAAAAGACGCTGAACAATATGGAGAAACATCACATTGAAAACTTCAGACACTTATATTTGAAACCTTTATGAAAAGAGAGGTATGCAAGTCTTTGGGTACATATAAAACGTCTATAAGACATTCGCAAATATTAATTCAGTTGATGACTTGCACTTACACTATTTTTTATAAACACTCATCCATCCATACCATATCATTTCTAATATACAAAAAAGTGTATAACGCAAGCACTGCCAAATATGCCTCACTTTAACCAACTTCTTTCATTTTTACAGAATTAAGAGAGGAGCAAATATCAAGCAAACTGTTGAGAAAACAACAAATATATGAACAATCAGGATTTAACGAATGAAGAATTTATCGATGAAGAGCTGAATATCTGAATCGATCGACATATGCATAGTCAGAACACTTTCGCACAGCCATGCAAGCATTATAACAAACAGGCATACAAACAGAGAAAGGAAAGACACACACGCAGGCGTACATAGGACATGCTATATTGTAAGATGCTTGATGGTTCTTCTATGGGTCTTTGTTTAACTTGATAATTCGGGGAATCAAGGGTATTCCACGGTTCTTTGTATTTTTTATTTAACAGCATTAAAACGCTTAATAACTGAGTAAAACAAATATTCCGTGTTATACAGATATAATTTTAATTCTTTTAGCTGAAAGTGCCCAATAAATTTGAAAATATGATGATATATGACGAAAAAAAAAGATAAAGACTCACTTTCTTCCCCTTTTTCTCGCAATCGTATGCGTACTGGGTGTCCTCAATGCTATGAATGAAGCATCTCTCACTTGGGGTTCTTGGCTTAATCACAATCACTTCATTTCTCTGAGTAATAGGAAATAGTCATTTATAACAGTGAATAATACTTTTCTTTACTTTTTTGCTAGAACAAAATATCCCTCTGAATATTAATATCATAGATTCTAACACAATTGTATGTGTCTCCACAAATTCAAAATGATTTGTTTTTCTGAAATTGGTTTCAACCATGATATCCATTTATTTCCATCTTTCCACTGTAAAAGATGCATATATGTATGTGACATACACTTGAGGATCCATTATTAAAGGAGCTCACACGCCGTATTTCTGAGCTGGGTAAGAATCATTTTACAGTTTGTACAGCATATGTTTCTTAACCAGGAAAAACATAACTTCGGCACAATTTATAAAAGGAAGAAACACAACCCAAAATATCATTCAAGTTAATGTTCCAAGTTGTCATCCATGTATATCAGCAAATACGTAGCAAATAATTACCAAGGCGAAGGCAACGCGACTTAATTTTGCAATTAGGGGCAACGAAGTCAGAACGTGAATCTCGCTATACATTCCTTGTAAAAACTTAATAAATGAATTCAATAATTAAAACTGTTCTCTGTATATCCTTGCCAATAAATCTTTTCTTTGGATTAACTACTAAATACAAGTTAGATGCCGTCGAAACAGCATAATTACAACAAACATTTAATCATAAAAAATATATATTCATGATTTACATTGCGGTATATATTAAAGGAATACTGTATTTTACTAATCAGGCAGATTAACATATTGGTAATTACCTTTCGTATCAATACTGAAAGAACTTTAATATAAATAAAATTGAGAAGAATCGATTTGGGTTACAAACTTCATCGCAGTCCCGGTAGTGTTGCTGTACGATCTGTCCATTCTCAGTCACGTCCACTCTGGTTATTTTAGAAACCCCAACATTTACAACGGTTACCACTCTATTTTCGTTCTCAGGGATATTTCTTCCTGGCTAATAAATGATTAACAATCATTGTTATAAAGAAACTTACAATTATATTCTTCTTTGCAGTGCACACTCTATTTGTAAAAATAAAAATAAAAAATCAGATAAGAATATAGTATAGCAAGTTAATTTTTATCCCCAGTGCCAAATGATTTTTGAAATACTTAAATTTTATCAGTGCGAATTTAAGTCAGATGCCTAAATTTGTCTGAATCATTCATTAGCCATTATTGACACTGACTAGATTACCACATATTTATGGAGGGTGCGCATCAAACCCACAGCCTGTTATGTCTGACCCAAGAGGGAATACAACTCACTGCTAATGAAAACTATGTTAATTATCATCTTGTCTGTTATTTGTTTCTATTACGCCCCTCGAGCGGTTACAGATAGAGTGTACTTTTTATTTTTCATGGACCATACAAATTTAATTAAATTCAAACTGTATTTCTATTAAGCTTCAAATACCATTCAGAATTGCGTTATAAAAGCATTCCGATATGGAATATACTGGTGAAAATATATTACAATCTAAATTACAGTCAAAATTAGACAAAATGCTACAACCGATTGTGGATATAAGAGGTATTTAATCAGAACAAATGCTAAAGAATGAGGTTTATTTAATGAACTTGCTTTTCCGATACAATATATGCATTATAAACATAGTTTCATAGCTAAAAATATTTTAGTTTAATTTGGAAGTTGCACCCTTTTTAGCTAGATGAATGTTTCCAAAAAATATGAATGTCAAATATTTCATAGAAGCTAATAAAAATGATGTTACTCGTTTTCAATTTTATTTTCTCCAAATAGAAGGCAAACTCTAAAGTTTCTCTCACTACAAAGTATTAACAAATCTACCAGTCTTAACCATCAATGGGTTGCATTGACTCTTATTTTGAGATGATCCATACTTTATATTTAAGAATGTCATGAAGTTTCAATCTTAAAATATTGTAATACTTGCAAGAAGTAGTAATTGAGATGAATTCCACACATGATTTACATTCTCTTCATTAATAACACAAAAAACATATTACCATCCACTGAATCAGGGAAGTTCGAAACACTTATATGGACATAATAAGAAGACCAAGTTTTGTTGTACAAAATTACCACAAAAATATTACTAACGGTATTAGATCTATGTGTGAGACAATTCGTTTTAAAATATGTCTATATTACATGGTGGAACTCTCATGCTGCACACAAAATTAGAGATTGTTTGTATTCATTTCAGGATGTAAATATACTTCTAATGTTAGGATTTATTCAGAAAGATAGGTATTGGTGCAGAATCCTTGTTGGAAATTATTTGATTCATACATTTTTATTTCAAGTCTTGAATTTTAAGAAGGTGTATTCTTCTAAATAACTGCATTTGATCGATTAGAATTGTCGCAGTTTATTCAGTTAGTAATAATTATATATGTTGCGGTTGAACTATTGTCCCTCTCTACCATGTATATGAATAACAAAAATGTCAGCACAGCAAAACTCACCAAGTTCATGCCTTAAAATTTGTATCGCATCTTCTCGTTTCTTTTACACAGTGCTATTTGTATTATATTCATGATATATTGCTATATATATATATATATATATATATATATATATATATATATATATATATATATATATATATATGACTCTGGAAAATTACATTCATTGAGAAACAAGGATACATTTCAGGTAAATCAGTATGTCAGTCTGTTATAAATACATGCATACACAAATACAGACATACATAAATAAATACATACATACATAAGCACACGCACTTATTATTAGCAGAATTATTTTACGTTAGGTTCATCATGACCATCATTTACTGCACGTATATGGAAGAATGTATGTTCATTAACACAGAAATTACTAAATACATACTTTCTCTGCCTTGGCCATCTCATTTCCTCTCGCCCTCTCTGCAGCCGAGAATTTTCCCAATGGCTGCTCAAGAATCTTATCCAGACCATCTTCTCCACTGGCCCTTGTGTCTGGTACTTCATGGCTTGGCGGTATGATAAAAAGCCACGTGCTCAGTAGGAATAACAGGAGCTTTGACAGCATCTACGTAGGTTAAATATAGTGTTCAATATTTGATAGGAATATATAAGCTTAGTTTTAAATATAATTGAAAACTTTCATTTGGTTATGGCTGCTTTCCACCCCAGTTTCTCCAGTGCCCTCTTCAAGAAATGACCGATTAAAGATCTAATACACTCATGCGTGTATAAAGCCACAGTCAAATCATTATCAAAAGTTTCTATTCTTTCAAGCCTGGTGTATAACAAAATGAACTTAACACAAGAAGTGGCCACAGCTGCGAATACCTTGCTCACATATTCTGAGCATGTTTCAGTAGTAGAAGCAAAATGGCCACTTGAGTCAGACCCCTAGAGACAGCTGCATTTCTGTCGTTAGTACGAACAGATATTCTCGACGAGGGAAAAGAGTATTATTTAAAACAAAGAATATGTACTACCTAACTCTACAAACGAGTAATAGTCAGTAGTTATAAAACTTATAAATGAAAGTAAGATAGGGAGGAGTAGAAAAGCAAGCCTCGCAAAAATTACAAGACATCATAGGGATGGCAAAAGGTCGATGTAGCAGTAGTATATTATTAACATATTATTATAGCAGAGGTCAACCATAATAACATAAGGAAATACTTTTGGACAAGTAAGGCGGGAGGGAGATTTTAATAGGTTTTTGTAAAAATAAATAAATTTCAAGCCGAGTAATCAATAATTTCTCCCGAACGACTTTAATCTATTAAAAAAATGGATACCGAGGATTTTTTTATCTTAAGATCTTTTCTTTTATGTCCAACTTTTTGAACTGTAAGCAGTATTAAACATATTTGACAGTGAAAAAATCTTAGCTTCGAAATGTCTAACCCCTGATCAAGATTCGTCAACTCCTCTTCTTTATTTTGGAAGATTCGGCAAATTTCTGAATTCTCATATCTGTTAATTATCCTTATATACTTGTTCCTACATCCTATTTGCTACCTCTTATCCAATCAAATTGCTGCACGATACATTATGTTTTTGCAGATAGTGACGTTGAAAGCCTATAATTTATGTCATTCCAATTCACATATGATTAATTTCTTACTAGTGTTCACCATCCAGTAAAAGTTGATACCTGTGAATCTCGGGTATATAATGTAAACTAGCCCTAGCGCTTGCAGAACCGGTCTCTTTGTCAAAGGCAAAAAATCACTAGACACAGACACATCCTCCAACGATAAACACAGGAAAAAGGTAAAAATACAGAATGGTACATGTTACTATTTGCCTTTATAATCATATAAACATAGTCTGAAGAAAAAAAAAACATTCCTATGAAAAAAAAAATTAAATTATATATATATATATATGTGTGTGTGTGTGCCTGCATGTGTGTGTGTGCGTGTGTGTGTGTGTGTGTGTGTGTGTGTGTGTGTGTGCGTGTGCAGCCACTCGAGTATTTATCATCAGTGAATGCCTATATTCACCACTAAGGACTAAAATCCCACTTTTGCGGGACTTTGCAGATGTGTGCTTAGTCGAGAGGGTATGTTAGTTGCTGCGTGCGGTACCATAACATTGCCGACCTGGTTTCGATTCCATGTAGGGGACAATTTATAATTATCTGGACTGTACGATAATATTCTTTCTCCATGTAATTTGACTTTAGATTATCATGCATCATCTTGTAGTATCAAGGAATAGCACTTTCCACTTTGTATTGTATATATTTGTAACTTACAAGAATATCTCTATAGTTTTAGTGTCAGAGGAATCCTAAGTGACTATTTACTTATATGAGAGTTAATTCCTTGGTCACCTTGCAAGTGTGTCTGCTTCACATGAATGCCTCTATTAACGACCAAGTTCCATCATTTTGAGGGGATGTGGGCTTATTCATGAGAGTACGGGAGCTGGTGCTCGCAGGCAGGGCGATTGTACAATAACTTGCTGGCTCGGTTTGATTTTCAGAAGGGGCGAATTATAATTATTCAACTTTTATAATAATATTCTTCTCCACGCACGTACACACACACACACACACACACACACACACACACATATATATATATATATATATATATATATATATATATATATATATATATATATGCACACACAAAATATGTGCATGGTAAAAAAAACTGAGTCAAACGTATGTGACATTCTTGAGACTTGATTGAAAGCCTTGCTTTACTTCAGCCACGAATAAAAGGTTTCCTGACGAGCCCAAATCTTGCTATCGACACTCACATATTTCGGCATGTTCATTTTAAGAAAGATGGTTATGTTGTCAATTAGTGTATTACTATAAACTTATATTAATCACGTCAAAAGGACAAATGGTTCATGTTTGTATCAGTTATATATCTTGTCGCCTATTGCAAAATAGGGCAAAAATGGCAATTAGTATTGTCATGTGTATATAATAATATAATATGATCATATATGTGCTTTAGATAAAATAGTAGCTCACACTTCACTGATTTTCAGACAAGGCCACTGTATCAACATCGTGTCAATCAAGTCTCAATGTACACAATTTAAATCCTTCTGAAACCACATTTCATTTTATCCATGCATTTTTAATCCAAAAGAACAACAAGCCTGTAAAATACTCGAACTATTGCTTGAAGCACTATTATTAATGAAACACTACGTATATACACTAATTACAGCAGAGTGTTAAAGCTCACACTTCACTGATTTTCAGACAAAGCCACTGTATCAACATCGTGTCAATCAAATCTCAATGTACACAATTTAAATCCTCCTGAAACCACATTTCATTTTATCCATGCATTTTTAATCCAAAAGAACAACAAGCCTGTAAAATACTCGAACTATTGCTTGAAGCACTATTAATAATGAAACACTACGTATATACACTAATTACAGCAGAGTATTAAAGCTCACACTTCACTGATTTTCGGACAAGGCCACTGTATCAACATCGTGTCAATCAAATCTCAATGTACACAATTTAAATCCTCCTGAAACCACATTTCATTTTATCCATGCACTTTTAATCCAAAAGAACAACAATCCTGTAAAATACTAGAACTATTGCTTGAAGCACTATTATTAATGAAACACTACGTATATACACTAATTACAGCAGAGTATTAAAGCTCACACTTCACTGATTTTCAGACAAAGCCACTGTATCAACATCATGTGAAAGTGTTGTTATAAACATTCAAGTGACCGCCGTTTGCCTCGGCAGAGTTTTATTCTTTTGTATTCTTTATTTTGGGTATTTGTATAGGTTAAACCACGAAATTAAACACTTAGTAATATGCAAACTTTGACAGGCAAAACCACGAATTTAAGTACCCACGAAAATATCTTTTTTTACAAAACCACGAAAATAAATGATACTACAGTATGCGACATGATATGATTTTTAGTCAGTGGGAAGAGTCATGTGAGATGAAAACTTTTTTGAGTAAGAGTATGCAATTGAAGTTTGAAAGATTGTATAATCTTAAAATGCTTTTACTCGTATTCTGACAAAAAGTTGTAAAATGTTAGCATCCATATATTTTCATAACAGTGGTTACACGAAACGTTATATGCTTTACCTTTTGGCAAAATGGAGTACATTTGTACATGAAAATCTTATTTGCTACCTAAACTGTCTCCATTTTCATCAGTTACATCCCGAAAAATACTGTACCTTTCTCTAACTGTTTCCTTGACATCAGTATATAATTTAAAACGTGATAACCGTTATTTGTATTAATTAATCTTTTTTTAAGCAAAGTCCAGAAGCTGTAATATGACCAAACCAGTTTACTCTTTGAAGAGTGTAAATTACATGAGAGAAAGCACAATATCGGGTTTGCCAGACAACAGATCGTATTTTATTTTATATTTTTCATGATTAGTAGATTATCTTTGATAGAAATCGTTATATGCTCCAACATGGAACTTAAATTACTATAATGATTATGTGTTCATAGAAATATATCTTTTACGCGCCTATTAGCTTTTACCTATTGTAGTTTTTATCACCTTTTCCGAAATAATTCGGATAAAATAGTGACTGATAAAAAGTCTGTACAATATTATATGTACTGTAAATATGTGAACACAGATAGATAGATAGTTAGATAGATAGATAGATAGATAGATAGATATATAGATAGATAGATAGATAGATAGATAGATAGATAGAAACTATTCAACCATTTTAGCATGGAAAAATGGTACGAAGAAAAGAACTCTGTAACTATGTAACTTTACTGATTATTTGTACAGCCATTCTTTATTATTTGGAGTCGAAAAACCGTAACCTTTATAACATATTTTTGTATTTTATTACTTCAAAAATGTATTTAAAAATACTGATAGTAAAAGTAAGAGTAGCGAATACATAAGTTTTCTTTGATATAACTACTTGACTAACTTCTTTATAAACATGGTGTGACTGCTGCTATTTTACATTTGCTCTTATTTACGTAAAAAAAGAAACATTTGTGTTTTCAATATAATAATTGACCGAAAACTGTTCCTTGCAGAACTGCAGCGTAAGTTGCTTATTTGAAGAAACATAACCATAAAAGCTTTTACTATAATTTTAACATGACTTCCTCTGAACTCATTTTTTAAGATGTAAACAAATGTCAAATATTATTGAAAAATATTCTCCAATAAAATGCAGCTTTACTATATACAGCTGAAAGTAAGGCTTCTGAGAAGCGTACTTCCTCTTTTCCCTGCAGCCACTGATTCCAACGGTTTTACTTTCATTAGTTAATCTATAAATGGTTTCCGCGTAATTTACTGTGTTATAAACGAATTTAGCCAGAATACTTGAAACGTTAATATCTAGCTAAGAACACTCATCCTTTATACATAAAAGGATCCATTTTAAGGCAAATATGCAAGATATGGAAAGAGTCTTCAAAGAAAGTAAGCATTTTGATATACATGTACATACTGTATTTGTCAGTAGAAATAATTTTTATCATTTTCTAATGTGCATGCATTAGGTTTCAACGAAACCTAACCATGTCTTAAATTACTCAAATGGCGATTAATAGTAGTATAGCACAAACATCGCCTATGTAGCGTGCTCATAGATGCAAGAACTTGTTTGCGATGCCGTCGCTTGAATTGTATAAAAAGAAACAGTATTTTTAATGATAAATAAATTTTAAAATTAGGTGTACTTATAAAGACTCGATAATTTCAGTCAAATAAAATGGTCAAAAATATCTCATATTCTTTTAAGGTGTAGGGTGGGTGATGGGTGAATGATCTGATGCGAGAAGAACATTTCGTAGCTCCTAAGGTGGTTTCTTATCAATGCATGAAAGTGTTTAAAACAAAACCTCTCTGAAACTGCAGTCATCGTTGCTACAATAGATATTTAAAAATTTATCTTGACTCGCTATGAAATGAAAGGATTTATGATAAGAGAAGTTTAATTTTCTCAAAAGGCACATATAATCAACTAGGTCATGTCTAAAGAAGACAAATTCTCCAAGCTATGGGATTAATTAATCTGTCTTTTGCAGCAACAATAAAAAAATGTCACTTCTCCAAGTTCGTTATGATGTCTCCTCGTCACATGTTTATTACTGTTGTTATTAAATAAAAATCCAGATAATTATTCGAATAAAAATGAAGAAAATAATATCGATATTCAACGTACATCATGATTCAAGTTCAGGTTCCTTATGTCTTGATAATACTGAGATTATAGCTCTCAATTGTAAGCATTTTTAATATGCTACTTGGCATGCTGGGTAATTCTGTATACGACAATACATAAAATATAAAACTAACGTTACGTAAAAGTATATGTGTACTGGTGAATTCGTGAATCTTGTTGTGATATATGATCTCCGTTGAATTATAAACATTAAATTTGTGGGTAACATGTGAGTTCAGCTTTAACTTGTACTCGATTTTCAAATAGTTTCAGTGTCTCAAAGCCAGTACCTGTAATTCACCGTATGTGGCGCCATATTTGGGTTGCCAATAGAGGGGGAGCAAGCATTAGGGGGGAGGGGGCAGGTTTGGGGGGAGCGGGCGGTAAACCTATACCAGCCAAAATATTATATAGCATGGAAAAGACGAATCGTGTCCGTAAAAGTAAAACATACTCGTGAAAGGGAAACTAGGTCATAATTATAACATAAATTTTGGTGGTAAATTCTTTAAAACTCGGTTTTTATGTTAGCATCTGCCATTCTTACTATTTTATTTTTTTTTTGTTGCAAAAATGTGTGTGCTTTTCTCAAGATACAAATTTGAAGACAAAAACTACACACTGATTAATGTATGCATTTTTAACAAAATCCGGCAGATATACAATGGTAAAATCCTGCTAGATGTTCAAACTCGTAAGGTACCGGATGGCGTTCACTGTGTGTAGAATGCCAGAAAGGTGACTATTTTTGTATTTAGTAAATTTTCCAGGATTAGTTTATTATCAGGATTCTAAGCAATTAACTAACAGTGTTTTAGCCTCTATGTATTTCAAAATCCAGGACTCAATAAATGATTTACCCAAGGAAATCAACATATTCCCAGTGTGACCAGCTATTAAAATTGTCGGATAATTGGTTGTTGTTGTTGGTTGCTAGGTAATTGACGGCACTTTGAGCACGTTTTGTGCACTATCATGCAGAGGAAATGGGAGCTAAGTGCCTAACCCCGACAATGGCTGGCCTGCGCGAGTATCTTACCCGCAACCGACACCCTACCAACTGAGCTACTGCGGCATTCCTTGGTTGGGAATATTAAAAAGCAATACATTATTACAACCACTTCCGCAAACTACTCATTCATACCGCCTTTCTGTTTCTCTTGTAATATACAGATGTTAACACGAATAGAAAACACCGAACGACCATACAATTTATATGCAGATGTTGGACAAAAAATTTTGTTTGCATTTTATTTGCTTGCTACTTTTAAGTTGGTTACCATGAAGGTAGATCTTAAAATATGAGATGAATTGCATTATTCAAAGATCACAGTTCTCTCTAACATGTGTCACCCGGCCGGCTTCTAAATCTGTTCAAAAAAGAAATATAAAAAAAAGAAAAAAAAGAAGTTAAACAAACAAAAAAAAAAAAAAAAAGAAGCACTCCAAATTTTGAAATCCAAGAAGACGCTGTAAGTGCTGACTAAGGTAAATACAATTAGTGAAGAAAACAAAGAATGTAAATTTAAATCTTTAAGGTACACAAATGTAGAAATTATGAGTAAAAAAGAATGATGTAAGATCACTTTAGTTGTATATTACCATAACGTCATTTTTCTTTTACATGTTTACATCATGCACATTGTGACGACATAATCTCGATGATGTCAACGCTGGCTTAGGTTATTAAGTAAGTTGTGTCCGCTTGGTGTGAAAAAACCGTAAAGGGGATTAGCTTTTTGTCGTGTTTTCCCCAGAAAGATATATGCAAATTATCTATGTGGATGTAATTTTGGTAGCTCAAGACCAAGCTTTCACATGCGGCTGAATTCCTTGCTCAGTCTTTATCATTATGGTAATCATACATTTTATACCTAAGGAACAAGGCAGTTTTTTATGTGCATTTGTTTCTGATAAGCCCAGTTTTCAAATTCCAACATTAACTGTCAAGGGAAAAATATATTTTCATATATTTTGCACAAATCAGCTTTGACTTTCTCGATAACCCCCCAAAAGTGAAATTGCTGCCGTAATTTCAACGTTTGGAAATAGTTTCTAACAAACTGGTATCATTTTAAAGATAAATCACGGAGGTACCAGATCTTCGCGTTTTCATTAGCTGAGTCAGTAGATTGATCGAAACGTTTGAGAGAGGTCTTGCGATACAAATGTAAGGGAAACATAATTTTTCTTTTTCCATTGCCTTATTAGCCGGTCAGAGTTGAGTCGTATTACATTTTACTAGACAAACAAATTACATAGGGCTTTCAGTATATTGCTTTGCATAGGTTAAAATATGCAATAATAAATTGCGATATAGCAGTATTTATTTTTCCGTATGATAATACAGTATGTGTATATAACAAGTTCACAGGTGATCGCCTGTTCATGGAGTGGATCAAGAAAAAGACGAAGCATGTCAGCTTGTGCGAGCATTCGGCAAATAGCTCTAGATATTGAGGACGCTTCCTCTAAAAGTATACTTTGTCTTTTGGAAAACATTTTGTTTTTAATTGCTACGGTACTCTTTTCAAGTTATTACAACAGCACGTTATATTAAATATTTGTCTTCGATGTACAAGTCAGAAAGTAAAATATATTTCATTTGCTGAACGCTTTGGAGATCACGTATGGATAATATTTCCGGTTTCAGGTTTCTTAGGTTAAAATGTATCTTTGTCGCCTTTAAAATGACGATCTTCCGTTAATGAAACGAAACATTGTTGCGATACAGATGTAACTGAGGGTTACTAGATTCGACCGAAGATACATGGCGGGCACAGGGGTCGCTATATTTAGTCCTAGCACATAAAACGAAGCAAGATGGCGAACAGCATGCTGTTTCGCTGAAGACTTAGTTCTTCAGAAGATGGCTTATACATATATGCATATATTATAGTGACATTGAAACAAGTGCCACTCAAGTATGAATTAACATACCTGTGACGAATAAGTATTCAGTACCCAATAACTAATATGTTTTTATAGGTCATACATTGGGAGTCGGAAACTCAGAAGAGTGATGGAGGAAGATTTGAAGAGGGCTGAAGGGAGGCGGGTACGACGCGGTCATAACTTTGACTCAAATAGTTGGCTTAGTTTTTTAATGCCATAGTGATTTGATTAGAAATACATAGTGGGAATATACTATTCAGTCAAGATGAATACAATTATCTACGACGTAAACGCTGCATAAATAAAGAATCCCATCTTTTGACCGATTCTGGCGTCTCAGAGAGAGAGACAGACAGACAGACAGACAGGCAGGCAGACAGAGATGATACATTTGGTCAAAGTGAAACAAGACAAAACAAAACAAACAAGACTCTAAACTCAACCTGATTCTTGAGATTTTTAAAAAGCTTATGGTGTCCTCGGGTAACATTTGAGTTCCGGCAATTATGAAAACAAACATTCTGTACCACTAACATTCGCGCAAGATTTGTTTTCGAAAGGTAACTGGTGTTTGCAGTAATAGCCTCTAATGACAGAGGGACTGACTGACTGACTGAATAATGAATGCATAGTTTATTTATTTGTAAACTAATGTGCCTTATGGATACAACTAAAGGAAAGCTATATTATGTACAAGAATAGTAACGTTCATAATAAAGCATCGAAGTGGACACAAACCGTGTAGTTCGGTAAACCTCAGAGGTATTACGAAAATACAATGCATTGTTGCTGGCATTAAAAGTGAAATTCTTCTTCAAAAACAGAAACTGACTATCAAAGAGAATAGGTCTGAATATTTTCATTGTACTACTTTGGAAGTTTCCCTGTAACGTTAGATTTTGGTTGACGGTAAGAAAATATAATTAAAATGAATTAACATTCTGAATGTGCTAGTTTCATATTTTATTTAAGAGCTCATTTATAAGTGCAAGTTTGTTGAGAACTAATATTACAACATAATTCATGGGAAACAACTTTTGAGAGACTCTTACTTTTGCAGAATCGGTACTTTAAGTTATTTCACTGTTAACACTGTATTTAGAGTATTTCGTTCTGCAGGCAAGGACTGGTCACCTGTCCCATCTCCGGCTTGATATATATATATATATATATATAGATAGATATAGATATATATAGATAGATATAGATATATATAATTATATACATATCTTCTTCTAGTATGAGGAAGTCAGTCAAATATCATATAGTTCTTCTTCGTTCTCAACTACATCACACTTCCGGTGCACGTGAGACCACAGATAACTAGCATTTTCCAATTTGGTGAAAGAAGATAATCGCCGTGTCTTTCTCCCCATGATGCACAGCTCCCACTAGTCTAGTTCTCAGCTTCATATGCTGCTGCTTCGCACTAGCAACACGACTAACTAATCGGGAGACAACGATTTTACTAATTACCGACCTATTATATTAGCTTGCCAATTGCGGTAGGGTACCAGCGAAATACTTGTTCCTGCAGGCTATGACTGGTCCTCTGTCCCTTCTTCGGCTTGATTAATAAATTATTGTGTTAAGAGGAAACCAGTCAAATATTATATGCACGACAACGGTTTGACAAAATAACAAAGTAATAAAGAAGCAAAATATATCTTTCAAAATATTGATATGCATTATTAAGGTAACTCGAAAGCGAACAACCAATATGAATGTTCGTCTTTAAAGTGGGAAAATAACATTTTGTAAATTTATTTAAATCGTGTATTTTATAACAATACACTTTAATTTTCTTTCTTTTATAGGTAACTGATTGTAAAATAAATGGAAACGACAACCTTACGTAGCTGTGTAAGCTGTGTAATTTTCACAAAATGATACTATAAGGTGTAGAGTAATTAGTAGTCCATGAGATCTAACCTTTGAATTACTCTTTCCGCAGCAATGTTTGAGTCACGTCCCTTAACAAGCTGTGGATCCCTGTCCTTTCCCTAGTAAAGAGAATATGACAATGCAAATATAGGAAACGAGTTCAATATTAGAAGCATTTCTAACGTCTTGATAATTGAGATTTCAAGACAGACTATGGCGTGTCATACGTTGCAAATTCAGTTCATATATAATATTTACTATTCGTATGTGAAAATTATCTTTTCTAAACGATATTTTGCATTAATTGTTAAAGTTTACTGTCTATGTGCATTAGTTTATTTTATCCATATTCAGTAATTTCCAATGTGGATAATTTGACGTCGCCTATCTGGTAAATGATATATTGTGGATAACTGAAAGGAAAATGTCAATTTCCAGAAGCCGTGTGGTAAGTGTACTTCTAGGGCCAAATCATCCTATTAAAATGATGTGTTTCATCGTGTTTGATCTACGGGACAATATCGGTTTTATTACTGTAGTTTATTTAAATTTACAATACTGTACAATATGTCTAATAACATTAGTATCTCATTGCCCCAGCTAGTGTTTCTTTTGTGGAAGAGATAGGCGTAGGGGCATTTTTCATGGCAAAGGGGAGTTTCAACCATAATATCACGGGGTCATACCTATCAGAGGTCATATATTTGATCCACAGGCATTTGGGGATAGGATTGAGTTGCCTTCCATTTTAATCCGCCGGACATGTACCACATTGCATGTATGTATGTACATACCTCTGTATTTATGTATTGGAAATATGGTGCCGATTAAAGGTTAAGGACTAAAAAACTTATAGATAACGAATTGGAAAAAATCTTCAGGAAGATAAAACCCTCCAAAATAACGTAAACATATAGAATATAAAGTACCAGAAGATAAAAGGTAAAGATGTTAAAATTCTGTACAAGTTATAGAAAATTAAAGATAAAGATAACAAATATAACATGCGGAAAATATTGGGTCAAAATTTGCTATATAAGCCGAATTTCCTTAAATAGTCTAAGATTTTCTCTGAAGGTACGTCACCATAATGTTTTTTAATATTACAGAGTTCACGTCAAGAAATGTCTGTCTCACTGGGTTGAATACGACACACTCGACAAGAATGTATTCCACTGTAAGTAACACAGACAGGGTACGCACCTCTGGTCCAGGTTTATCTTTCAGAAGACATGCATGAAACGGGCATGTGTGTCCTATACGCAATAGGCAAATTGCAACCTTATTCCTGAGATTTTTTCTATATGAGAGGAACCAGTCTTCATAGATGGGTTTGATGTTCCAAAGATTGTTTGTGGAGTTTTAATTTCAGATATTTTGCCAAGCATGCAAGACATGCCGACTTAGATAACAGTTGAAGCTAGTCTTCAATCAATCTTCAATTCAGCAATGGGGGGAAGAAGAGTAGCTTTGGTTGTTCTATCTGCCCTTTCACTACCCTTAATGCCAACGTGACTAGGCAGCCAACCTTTTTTTTATGAGCAAATCATGTTTCTGTAAGATTTGGGATATTGTCAAATTTAAGGTTTTGCAAGGCTGTCAGTGTGGAAATGGAATCTGAAAAGATGATGAAATCTGTTTTTGTGATCTAGTTCAAATATCTGAGTATGGCTGTAACTTCTGGGGTACAAATGGAGGATTGTAAAGCTAATATTTCTAATACTTCATTATTAAAGGTTTTGCCTTATTTTAAAATTGTAGTCGCTTTGAAATTCATGCTAATAATGCATTTTGAAAGTAAGCGTCGATTAACCCAAACGTATCCTAATTATAAAGGTTAAACCCAGTTAAACACACAGCCAATGGACAAATACAACCC
The DNA here is from genome assembly GCA_029931535.1 of Margaritifera margaritifera. Lineage (NCBI taxonomy): Eukaryota > Metazoa > Mollusca > Bivalvia > Unionida > Margaritiferidae > Margaritifera > Margaritifera margaritifera. The sequence goes on from JAQPZY010000672.1 coordinate 306,739, forward strand.
TTTAGATCTAATTAATATGTATGCTGCCTGAAATAAGTTAGTTATGGTTAAATGAAAACTCATATTTGACCAATATATATCTTTTCTTTGACCAATATATGTTTCTAAAACGACATATACAATGTATTTTTCGAAATCTAAGCATATGTGAACATTTAAGAGGATTTATTTTTTTTTTTAAAAAAGAAGAAAACGATATCAAATTTCATTATTCATGTGGGTGTCCGTTTCGGATATCCCACCCCCGGTGCATCTGTTCTATTTGAGACCCATTTTGGGTTAAATGATGCACCATATGCTGAGAGGGTCATGTATATTGTTAATATTTAGTTTGTTGCTGAAAGAATATGAAAATGGTGTCAATATAATGCAAATCAGACAAGGTGTCATCAGAGCCTGTTATGTGTCCTACTGACCACATACATTCCCACTGCGCGTCACTATCAAGCTTTATGAGGAATGTATCTCACCAGAATCAACAGAATCCTTCAAATTTATTATTATTTATTATCCATATGATACATGCCTCTCATTCAGTACATATGCACTGTGACCATGCGAATATTATTTAAGCAATCACGTTTTCCTAGCTATCTGTAAAATTAAAGTATTGCCTATTTTTCTTAACCTCTGGAACGGGGAGTGCTTAAAACTGACTCTAAAAGTTTCTGCTCATTCCATATCTGATCCTAAAATATTTAAGTTTCCCATAATTGGTTCAATTTATGTATGAATTACGTTTCCCGTTGGACCACCATTTTAATCCCAGATCATAGCTTACTACTTGTTCCAGTACCAGCTTCTCAGGATTCGTTCTTATCTATTTACGTATGTTCAGACTAGCTCTATATCCAACTCCGTACTTTCTGGAGGTTCATAGACAACCCTCTAACCCAGGTCAGATTAATCAAGCAATATCAGTGTAGGCGGAGCCCTATTCGAGGATTTTAGTATTCCAACAATCTTTAGGTCTGCATCACCCTCTAGTATCATCTTTGACAAGATTATCTCAGATAAGACATACAATATTTTATACGTATACATTTTTTATTTGTCTATAGGTTAAACATTCTTCTTCAGTATATTACAAAAAAGTGGAAACTATGTACATACTTAGAAAAGATAAATGACAACATTTTAAACACAGCGGAAATAATGGTGTATTCCAATGAATCAAATATGAGGAAGATCTCTAAGCATTATCTCACAGTTCATTATGTTAGATTCACAATTTTTACATGGTATGCAGAAAATCTTGTAAGCAAAATGTACAGAAGAAACCGCAGCTAAAGCTGTGCGCGAAGCAAATAATAATAATAATAATGATATGTGAACATTTAATAATCAGGAAAAATTGAATAACAGATATCATCTTTAAAGCACTCATGTGCACATCCTCGCCGTCCCATCTGGCAACAGTACTTATCACATCCGCCTCTACGATGGATCTTCAATTCTCTTCCGGGAACACCAACTATTTCAATGAAAAGAAAAACAGACAGTAAGGTAGATTTCTGAAAGTGTGATAGGGCCACTGGGTTAATTCTTTAAATCAGGATATGTAGGTGAGCATGTGAGCAACTCGTCCCCGTACCCCTGCCATTTAAGACTGTATTTTTCGAGGGGGATGATGGTGGTGGTAGTCACAAAACACGATTGAGGTCGTAACCGCACTTATAAACATTTTGCTTGTATGTTGTATCATATTCACGTTAGAAAATTGTATTTTTAATAGAATAACAATTAAGAAGTTATAGTCATAAATGTTTAATTCGCATCTATTGTAAATAAATACTCATCACTTGACGATGAATATTTTACCCTGGTCTTGGTAGAAGATTTCCATTTTGTGCAAAGGTGCATCTTGACAGACTGAGCTTCTAAGTGCCTCTTTCAGGAACGCCTTGTCTTTGATTTCATCCGTATATATTTGATATGTATGCTCTACCTTGAAGATGAAATAAAAGACGCTGAACAATATGGAGAAACATCACATTGAAAACTTCAGACACTTATATTTGAAACCTTTATGAAAAGAGAGGTATGCAAGTCTTTGGGTACATATAAAACGTCTATAAGACATTCGCAAATATTAATTCAGTTGATGACTTGCACTTACACTATTTTTTATAAACACTCATCCATCCATACCATATCATTTCTAATATACAAAAAAGTGTATAACGCAAGCACTGCCAAATATGCCTCACTTTAACCAACTTCTTTCATTTTTACAGAATTAAGAGAGGAGCAAATATCAAGCAAACTGTTGAGAAAACAACAAATATATGAACAATCAGGATTTAACGAATGAAGAATTTATCGATGAAGAGCTGAATATCTGAATCGATCGACATATGCATAGTCAGAACACTTTCGCACAGCCATGCAAGCATTATAACAAACAGGCATACAAACAGAGAAAGGAAAGACACACACGCAGGCGTACATAGGACATGCTATATTGTAAGATGCTTGATGGTTCTTCTATGGGTCTTTGTTTAACTTGATAATTCGGGGAATCAAGGGTATTCCACGGTTCTTTGTATTTTTTATTTAACAGCATTAAAACGCTTAATAACTGAGTAAAACAAATATTCCGTGTTATACAGATATAATTTTAATTCTTTTAGCTGAAAGTGCCCAATAAATTTGAAAATATGATGATATATGACGAAAAAAAAGATAAAGACTCACTTTCTTCCCCTTTTTCTCGCAATCGTATGCGTACTGGGTGTCCTCAATGCTATGAATGAAGCATCTCTCACTTGGGGTTCTTGGCTTAATCACAATCACTTCATTTCTCTGAGTGATAGGAAATAGTCATTTATAACAGTGAATAATACTTTTCTTTACTTTTTTGCTAGAACAAAATATCCCTCTGAATATTAATATCATAGATTCTAACACAATTGTATGTGTCTCCACAAATACAAAATGATTTGTTTTTCTGAAATTGGTTTCAACCATGATATCCATTTATTTCCATGTTTCCACTGTAAAAGATGCATATATGTATGTGACATACACTTGAGGATCCATTATTAAAGGAGCTCACACGCCGTATTTCTGATCTGGATAAGAATCATTTGACAGTTTGTACAGCATATGTTTCTTAACGAGGAAAAACATGACTTCGGCACAATTTATAAAAGGAAGAAACACAACCCAAAATATCATTCAAGTTAATGTTCCAAGTTGGCATCCATGTATATCAGCAAATACGTAGCAAATAATTACCAAGGCGAAGGCAATGCGACTTAATTTTGCAATTAGGGGCAACGAAGTCAGAACGTGAATCTCGCTATACATTCCTTGTAAAAACTTAATAAATGAATTCAATAATTAAAACTGTTCTCTGTATATCCTTGCCAATAAATCTTTTCTTTGGATTAACTACTAAATACAAGTTAGATGCCGTCGAAACAGCATAATTACAACAAACATTTAATCATAAAAAATATATATTCATGATTTACATTGCGGTATATATTAAAGGAATACTGTATTTTACTAATCAGGCAGATTAACATATTGGTAATTACCTTTCGTATCAATACTGAAAGAACTTTAATATAAATAAAATTGAGAAGAATAGATTTGGGTTACAAACTTCATCGCAGTCCCGGTAGTGTTGCTGTACGATCTGTCCATTCTCAGTCACGTCCACTCTGGTTATTTTAGAATCCCCAACATTTACAACGGTTACCACTCTATTTTCGTTCTCAGGGATATTTCTTCCTGGCTAATAAATGATTAACAATCATTGTTATAAAGAAACTTACAATTATATTCTTCTTTGCAGTGCACACTCTATTTGTAAAAATAAAAATAAAAAATCAGATAAGAACTATGGTGAGAATTAATATAGCAAGTTAATTTTTATCCCCAGTGCCAAATGATTTTTGAAATACTTAAATTTTATCAGTGCGAATTTAAGTCAGATGCCTAAATTTGTCTGAATCATTCATTAGCCATTATTGACACTGACTAGATTACCACATATTTATGGAGGGTGCGCATCAAACCCACAGCCTGTTATGTCTGACCCAAGAGGGAATACAACTCACTGCTAATGAAAACTATGTTAATTATCATCTTGTCTGTTATTTGTTTCTATTACGCCCCTCGAGCGGTTACAGATAGAGTGTACTTTTTATCTTTCATGGACCATACAAATTTAATTAAATTCAAACTGTATTTCTATTAAGCTTCAAATACCATTCAGAATTGCGTTATAAAAGCATTCCGATATGGAATATACTGGTGAAAATATATTACAATCTAAATTACAGTCAAAATTAGACAAAATGCTACAACCGATTGTGGATATAAGAGGTATTTAATCAGAACAAATGCTAAAGAATGAGGTTTATTTAATGAACTTGCTTTTCCGATACAATATATGCATTATAAACATAGTTTCATAGCTAAAAATATTTTAGTTTAATTTGGAAGTTGCACCCTTTTTAGCTAGATGAATGTTTCCAAAAAATATGAATGTCAAATATTTCATAGAAGCTAATAAAAATGATGTTACTCGTTTTCAATTTTATTTTCTCCAAATAGAAGGCAAACTCTAAAGTTTCTCTCACTACAAAGTATTAACAAATCTACCAGTCTTAACCATCAATGGGTTGCATTGACTCTTATTTTGAGATGATCCATACTTTATATTTAAGAATGTCATGAAGTTTCAATCTTAAAATATTGTAATACTTGCAAGAAGTAGTAATTGAGATGAATTCCACACATGATTTACATTCTCTTCATTAATAACACAAAAAACATATTACCATCCACTGAATCAGGGAAGTTCGAAACACTTATATGGACATAATAAGAAGACCAAGTTTTGTTGTACAAAATTACCACAAAAATATTACTAACGGTATTAGATCTATGTGTGAGACAATTCGTTTTAAAATATGTCTATATTACATGGTGGAACTCTCATGCTGCACACAAAATTAGAGATTGTTTGTATTCATTTCAGGATGTAAATATACTTCTAATGTTAGGATTTATTCAGAAAGATAGGTATTGGTGCAGAATCCTTGTTGGAAATTATTTGATTCATACATTTTTATTTCAAGTCTTGAATTTTAAGAAGGTGTATTCTTCTAAATAACTGCATTTGATCGATTAGAATTGTCGCAGTTTATTCAGTTAGTAATAATTATATATGTTGCGGTTGAACTATTGTCCCTCTCTACCATGTATATGAATAACAAAAATGTCAGCACAGCAAAACTCACCAAGTTCATGCCTTAAAATTTGTATCGCATCTTCTCGTTTCTTTTACACAGTGCTATTTGTATTATATTCATGATATATTGCTATATATATATATATATATATATATATATATATATATATATATATATATGACTCTGGAAAATTACATTCATTGAGAAACAAGGATACATTTCAGGTAAATCAGTATGTTAGTCTGTTATAAATACATGCATACACAAATACAGACATACATAAATAAATACATACATACATAAGCACACGCACTTATTATTAGCAGAATTATTTTACGTTAGGTTCATCATGACCATCATTTACTGCACGTATATGGAAGAATGTATGTTCATTAACACAGAAATTACTAAATACATACTTTCTCTGCCTTGGCCATCTCATTTCCTCTCGCCCTCTCTGCAGCCGAGAATTTTCCCAATGGCTGCTCAAGAATCTTATCCAGACCATCTTCTCCATTGGCCCTTGTGTCTGGTACTTCATGGCTTGGCGGTATGATAAAAAGCCACGTGCTCAGTAGGAATAACAGGAGCTTTGACAGCATCTACGTAGGTTAAATATAGTGTTCAATATTTGATAGGAATATATAAGCTTAGTTTTAAATATAATTGAAAACTTTCATTTGGTTATGGCTGCTTTCCACCCCAGTTTCTCCAGTGCCCTCTTCAAGAAATGACCGATTAAAGATCTAATACACTCATGTGTGTATAAAGCCACAGTCAAATCATTATCAAAAGTTTCTATTCTTTCAAGCCTGGTGTATAACAAAATGAACTTAACACAAGAAGTGGCCACAGCTGCGGATACCTTGCTCACATATTCTGAGCATGTTTCAGTAGTAGAAGCAAAATGGCCACTTGAGTCAGACCCCTAGAGACAGCTGCATTTCTGTCGTTAGTACGAACAGATATTCTCGACGAGGGAAAAGAGTATTATTTAAAACAAAGAATATGTACTACCTAACTCTACAAACGAGTAATAGTCAGTAGTTATAAAACTTATAAATGAAAGTAAGATAGGGAGGAGTAGAAAAGCAAGCCTCACAAAAATTACAAGACATCATAGGGATGGCAAAAGGTCGATGTAGCAGTAGTATATTATTAACATATTATTATAGCAGAGGTCAACCATAATAACATAAGGAAATACTTTTGGACAAGTAAGGCGGGAGGGAGATTTTAATAGGTTTTTGTAAAAATAAATAAATTTCAAGCCGAGTAATCAATAATTTCTCCCGAACGACTTTAATCTATTAAAAAAAATGGATACCGAGGATCTATTTATCTTAAGCTCTTTTCTTTTATGTCCAACTTTTTGAACTGTAAGCAGTATTAAACATATTTGACAGTGAAAAAATCTTACCTTCGAAATGTCTAACCCCTGATCAAGATTCGTCAACTCCTCTTCTTTATTTTGGAAGATTCGGCAAATTTCTGAATTCTCATATCTGTTAATTATCCTTATATACTTGTTCCTACATCCTGTTTGCTACCTCTTATCCAATCAAATTGCTGCACGATACATTATGTTTTTGCAGATAGTGACGTTGAAAGCCTATAATTTATGTCATTCCAATTCACATATGATTAATTTCTTACTAGTGTTCACCATCCAGTAAAAGTTGATACCTGTGAATCTCGGGTATATAATGTAAACTAGCCCTAGCGCTTGCAGAACCGGTCTCTTTGTCAAAGGCAAAAAATCACTAGACACAGACACATCCTCCAACGATAAACACAGGAAAAAGGTAAAAATACAGAATGCTACATGTTACTATTTGCCTTTATAATCATATAAACATAGTCTGAAGAAAAAAAAACATTCCTATGAAAAAAAAAATTAAATTATATATATATATATATGTGTGTGTGTGCCTGCATGTGTGTGTGTGCGTGTGTGTGTGTGTGTGTGTGTGTGTGTGTGTGTGTGTGCGTGTGTGCAGCCACTCGAGTATTTATCATCAGTGAATGCCTATATTCACCACTAAGGACTAAAATCCCACTTTTGCGGGACTTTGGAGATGTGTGCTTAGTCGAGAGGGTATGTTAGTTGCTGCGTGCGGTACCATAACATTGCCGACCTGGGTTCGATTCCATGTAGGGGACAATTTATAATTATCTGGACTGTACGATAATATTCTTTCTCCATGTAATTTGACTTTAGATTATCATGCATCATCTTGTAGTATCAAGGAATAGCACTTTCCACTTTGTATTGTATATATTTGTAACTTACAAGAATATCTCTATAGTTTTAGTGTCAGAGGAATCCTAAGTGACTATTTACTTATATGAGAGTTAATTCCTTGGTCACCTTGCAAGTGTGTCTGCTTCACATGAATGCCTCTATTAACGACCAAGTTCCATCATTTTGAGGGGATGTGCGCTTATTCATGAGAGTACGGGAGCTGGTGCTCCCAGGCAGGGCGATTGTACAATAACTTGCTGGCTCGGTTTGATTTTCAGAAGGGGCGAATTATAATTATTCAACTTTTATAATAATATTCTTCTCCACGCACGTACACACACACACACACACACACACACACACACACACATATATATATATATATATATATATATATATATATATATATATGCACACACAAAATATGTGCATGGTAAAAAAAACTGAGTCAAACGTATGTGACATTCTTGAGACTTGATTGAAAGCCTTGCTTTACTTCAGCCACGAATAAAAGGTTTCCTGACGAGCCCAAATCTTGCTATCGACACTCACATATTTCGGCATGTTCATTTTAAGAAAGATGGTTATGTTGTCAATTAGTGTATTTCTATAAACTTATATTAATCACGTCAAAAGGACAAATGGTTCATGTTTGTATCAGTTATATATCTTGTCGCCTATTGCGAAATAGGGCAAAAATGGCAATTAGTATTGTCATGTGTATATAATAATATAATATGATCATATATGTGCTTTAGATAAAATAGTAGCTCACACTTCACTGATTTTCAGACAAGGTTACTGTATCAACATCGTGTCAATCAAATCTCAATGTACACAATTTAAATCCTCCTGAAACCACATTTCATTTTATCCATGCACTTTTAATCCAAAAGAACAACAAGCCTGTAAAATACTAGAACTATTGCTTGAAGCACTATTATTAATGAAACACTACGTATATACACTAATTACAGCAGAGTGTTAAAGCTCACACTTCACTGATTTTCAGACAAAGCCACTGTATCAACATCGTGTCAATCAAATCTCAATGTACACAATTTAAATCCTCCTGAAACCACATTTCATTTTATCCATGCATTTTTAATCCAAAAGAACAACAAGCCTGTAAAATACTCGAACTATTGCTTGAAGCACTATTAATAATGAAACACTACGTATATACACTAATTACAGCAGAGTATTAAAGCTCACACTTCACTGATTTTCGGACAAGGCCACTGTATCAACATCGTGTCAATCAAATCTCAATGTACACAATTTAAATCCTCCTGAAACCACATTTCATTTTATCCATGCACTTTTAATCCAAAAGAACAACAATCCTGTAAAATACTAGAACTATTGCTTGAAGCACTATTATTAATGAAACACTACGTATATACACTAATTACAGCAGAGTATTAAAGCTCACACTTCACTGATTTTCAGACAAAGCCACTGTATCAACATCATGTGAAAGTGTTGTTATAAACATTCAAGTGACCGCCGTTTGCCTCGGCAGAGTTTTATTCTTTTGTATTCTTTATTTTGGGTATTTGTATAGGTTAAACCACGAAATTAAACACTTAGTAATATGCAAACTTTGACAGGCAAAACCACGAATTTAAGTACCCACGAAAATATCTTTTTTTACAAAACCACGAAAATAAATGATACTACAGTATGCGACATGATATGATTTTTAGTCAGTGGGAAGAGTCATGTGAGATGAAAACTTTTTTGAGTAAGAGTATGCAATTGAAGTTTGAAAGATTGTATAATCTTAAAATGTTTTTACTCGTATTCTGACAAAAAGTTGTAAAATGTTAGCATCCATATATTTTCATAACAGTGGTTACACGAAACGTTATATGCTTTACCTTTTGGCAAAATGGAGTACATTTGTAATGAAAATCTTATTTGCTACCTAAACTGTCTCCATTTTCATCAGTTACATCCCGAAAAATACTGTACCTTTCTCTAACTGTTTCCTTGACATCAGTATATAATTTAAAACGTGATAACCGTTATTTGTATTAATTAATCTTTTTTTAAGTATTAATTCAAAAGCTGTAATATGACCAAACCAGTTTACTCTTTGAAGAGTGTAAATTACATGAGAGAAAGCACAATGTCGGGTTTGCCAGACAACAGATCGTATTTTATTTTATATTTTTCATGATTAGTAGATTATCTTTGATAGAAATCGTTATATGCTCCAACATGGAACTTAAATTACTATAATGATTATGTGTTCATAGAAATATATCTTTTACGCGCCTATTAGCTTTTACCTATTGTAGTTTTTATCACCTTTTCCGAAATAATTCGGATAAAATAGTGACTGATAAAAAGTCTGTACAATATTATATGTACTGTATGTATGTGAACACAGATAGGTAGATAGATAGATAGATAGATAGATAGATAGATAGATAGATAGATAGATAGATAGAAACTATTCAACCATTTTAGCATGGAAAAATGGTACGAAGAAAAGAACTCTGTAACTATGTAACTTTACTGATTATTTGTACAGCCATTCGTTATTATTTGGAGTCGAAAAACCGTAACCTTTATAACATATTTTTGTATTTTATTACTTCAAAAATGTATTTAAAAATACTGATAGTAAAAGTAAGAGTAGCGAATACATAAGTTTTCTTTGATATAACTACTTGACTAACTTCTTTATAAACATGGTGTGACTGCTGCTATTTTACATTTGCTCTTATTTACGTAAAAAAAGAAACATTTGTGTTTTCAATATAATAATTGACCGAAAACTGTTCCTTGCAGAACTGCAGCGTAAGTTGCTTATTTGAAGAAACATAACCATAAAAGCTTTTACTATAATTTTAACATGACTTCCTCTGAACTCATTTTTTAAGATGTAAACAAATGTCAAATATTATTGAAAAATATTCTCCAATAAAATGCAGCTTTACTATATACAGCTGAAAGTAAGGCTTCTGAGAAGCGTACTTCCTCTTTTCCCTGCAGCCACTGATTCCAACGGTTTTACTTTCATTAGTTAATCTATAAATGGTTTCCGCGTAATTTACTGTGTTATAAACGAATTTAGCCAGAATACTTGAAACGTTAATATCTAGCTAAGAACACTCATCCTTTATACATAAAAGGATCCATTTTAAGGCAAATATGCAAGATATGGAAAGAGTCTTCAAAGAAAGTAAGCATTTTGATATACATGTACATACTGTATTTGTCAGTAGAAATAATTTTTATCATTTTCTAATGTGCATGCATTAGGTTTCAACGAAACCTAACCATGTCTTAAATTACTCAAATGGCGATTAATAGTAGTATAGCACAAACATCGCCTATGTAGCGTGCTCATAGATGCAAGAACTTGTTTGCGATGCCGTCGCTTGAATTGTATAAAAAGAAACAGTATTTTTAATGATAAATAAATTTTAAAATTAGGTGTACTTATAAAGACTCGATAATTTCAGTCAAATAAAATGGTCAAAAATATCTCATATTCTTTTAAGGTGTAGGGTGGGTGATGGGTGAATGATCTGATGCGAGAAGAACATTTCGTAGCTCCTAAGGTGGTTTCTTATCAATGCATGAAAGTGTTTAAAACAAAACCTCTCTGAAACTGCAGTCATCGTTGCTACAATAGATATTTAAAAATTTATCTTGACTCGCTATGAAATGAAAGGATTTATGATAAGAGAAGTTTAATTTTCTCAAAAGGCACATATAATCAACTAGGTCATGTCTAAAGAAGACAAATTCTCCAAGCTATGGGATTAATTAATCTGTCTTTTGCAGCAACAATAAAAAAATGTCACTTCTCCAAGTTCGTTATGATGTCTCCTCGTCACATGTTTATTACTGTTGTTATTAAATAAAAATCCAGATAATTATTCGAATAAAAATGAAGAAAATAATATCGATATTCAACGTACATCATGATTCAAGTTCAGGTTCCTTATGTCTTGATAATACTGAGATTATAGCTCTCAATTGTAAGCATTTTTAATATGCTACTTGGCATGCTGGGTAATTCTGTATACGACAATACATAAAATATAAAACTAACGTTACGTAAAAGTATATGTGTACTGGTGAATTCGTGAATCTTGTTGTGATATATGATCTCCGTTGAATTATAAACATTAAATTTGTGGGTAACATGTGAGTTCAGCTTTAACTTGTACTCGATTTTCAAATAGTTTCAGTGTCTCAAAGCCAGTACCTGTAATTCACCGTATGTGGCGCCATATTTGGGTTGCCAATAGAGGGGGAGCAAGCATTAGGGGGGAGGGGGCAGGTTTGGGGGGAGCGGGCGGTAAACCTATACCAGCCAAAATATTATATAGCATGGAAAAGACGAATCGTGTCCGTAAAAGTAAAACATACTCGTGAAAGGGAAACTAGGTCATAATTATAACATATATTGTGGTTGTAAATTCTTTAAAACTCGGTTTTTATGTTAGCATCTGCCATTCTTACTATTTTATTTTTTTTTTGTTGCAAAAATGTGTGTGCTTTTCTCAAGATACAAATTTGAAGACAAAAACTACACACTGATTAATGTATGCATTTTTAACAAAATCCGGCAGATATACAATGGTAAAATCCTGCTAGATGTTCAAACTCGTAAGGTACCGGATGGCGTTCACTGTGTGTAGAATGCCAGAAAGGTGACTATTTTTGTATTTAGTAAATTTTCCAGGATTAGTTTATTATCAGGATTCTAAGCAATTAACTAACAGTGTTTTAGCCTCTATGTATTTCAAAATCCAGGACTGAATAAATGATTTACCCAAGGAAATCAACATATTCCCAGTGTGACCAGCTATTAAAATTGTCGGATAATTGGTTGTTGTTGTTGGTTGCTAGGTAATTGACGGCACTTTGAGCACGTTTTGTGCACTATCATGCAGAGGAAATGGGAGCTAAGTGCCTAACCCCGACAATGGCTGGCCTGCGCGAGTATCTTACCCGCAACCGACACCCTACCAACTGAGCTACTGCGGCATTCCTTGGTTGGGAATATTAAAAAGCAATACATTATTACAACCACTTCCGCAAACTACTCATTCATACCGCCTTTCTGTTTCTCTTGTAATATACAGATGTTAACACGAATAGAAAACACCGAACGACCATACAATTTATATGCAGATGTTGGACAAAAAATTTTGTTTGCATTTTATTTGCTTGCTACTTTTAAGTTGGTTACCATGAAGGTAGATCTTAAAATATGAGATGAATTGCATTATTCAAAGATCACAGTTCTCTCTAACATGTGTCACCCGGCCGGCTTCTAAATCTGTTCAAAAAAGAAATATAAAAAAAAGAAAAAAAAGAAGTTAAACAAACAAAAAAAAAAAAAAAAAGAAGCACTCCAAATTTTGAAATCCAAGAAGACGCTGTAAGTGCTGACTAAGGTAAATACAATTAGTGAAGAAAACAAAGAATGTAAATTTAAATCTTTAAGGTACACAAATGTAGAAATTATGAGTAAAAAAGAATGATGTAAGATCACTTTAGTTGTATATTACCATAACGTCATTTTTCTTTTACATGTTTACATCATGCACATTGTGACGACATAATCTCGATGATGTCAACGCTGGCTTAGGTTATTAAGTAAGTTGTGTCCGCTTGGTGTGAAAAAACCGTAAAGGGGATTAGCTTTTTGTCGTGTTTTCCCCAGAAAGATATATGCAAATTATCTATGTGGATGTAATTTTGGTAGCTCAAGACCAAGCTTTCACATGCGGCTGAATTCCTTGCTCAGTCTTTATCATTATGGTAATCATACATTTTATACCTAAGGAACAAGGCAGTTTTTTATGTGCATTTGTTTCTGATAAGCCCAGTTTTCAAATTCCAACATTAACTGTCAAGGGAAAAATATATTTTCATATATTTTGCACAAATCAGCTTTGACTTTCTCGATAACCCCCCAAAAGTGAAATTGCTGCCGTAATTTCAACGTTTGGAAATAGTTTCTAACAAACTGGTATCATTTTAAAGATAAATCACGGAGGTACCAGATCTTCGCGTTTTCATTAGCTGAGTCAGTAGATTGATCGAAACGTTTGAGAGAGGTCTTGCGATACAAATGTAAGGGAAACATAATTTTTCTTTTTCCATTGCCTTATTAGCCGGTCAGAGTTGAGTCGTATTACATTTTACTAGACAAACAAATTACATAGGGCTTTCAGTATATTGCTTTGCATAGGTTAAAATATGCAATAATAAATTGCGATATAGCAGTATTTATTTTTCCGTATGATAATACAGTATGTGTATATAACAAGTTCACAGGTGATCGCCTGTTCATGGAGTGGATCAAGAAAAAGACGAAGCATGTCAGCTTGTGCGAGCATTCGGCAAATAGCTCTAGATATTGAGGACGCTTCCTCTAAAAGTATACTTTGTCTTTTGGAAAACATTTTGTTTTTAATTGCTACGGTACTCTTTTCAAGTTATTACAACAGCACGTTATATTAAATATTTGTCTTCGATGTACAAGTCAGAAAGTAAAATATATTTCATTTGCTGAACGCTTTGGAGATCACGTATGGATAATATTTCCGGTTTCAGGTTTCTTAGGTTAAAATGTATCTTTGTCGCCTTTAAAATGACGATCTTCCGTTAATGAAACGAAACATTGTTGCGATACAGATGTAACTGAGGGTTACTAGATTCGACCGAAGATACATGGCGGGCACAGGGGTCGCTATATTTAGTCCTAGCACATAAAACGAAGCAAGATGGCGAACAGCATGCTGTTTCGCTGAAGACTTAGTTCTTCAGAAGATGGCTTATACATATATGCATATATTATAGTGACATTGAAACAAGTGCCACTCAAGTATGAATTAACATACCTGTGACGAATAAGTATTCAGTACCCAATAACTAATATGTTTTTATAGGTCATACATTGGGAGTCGGAAACTCAGAAGAGTGATGGAGGAAGATTTGAAGAGGGCTGAAGGGAGGCGGGTACGACGCGGTCATAACTTTGACTCAAATAGTTGGCTTAGTTTTTTAATGCCATAGTGATTTGATTAGAAATACATAGTGGGAATATACTATTCAGTCAAGATGAATACAATTATCTACGACGTAAACGCTGCATAAATAAAGAATCCCATCTTTTGACCGATTCTGGCGTCTCAGAGAGAGAGACAGACAGACAGACAGACAGGCAGGCAGACAGAGATGATACATTTGGTCAAAGTGAAACAAGACAAAACAAAACAAACAAGACTCTAAACTCAACCTGATTCTTGAGATTTTTAAAAAGCTTATGGTGTCCTCGGGTAACATTTGAGTTCCGGCAATTATGAAAACAAACATTCTGTACCACTAACATTCGCGCAAGATTTGTTTTCGAAAGGTAACTGGTGTTTGCAGTAATAGCCTCTAATGACAGAGGGACTGACTGACTGACTGAATAATGAATGCATAGTTTATTTATTTGTAAACTAATGTGCCTTATGGATACAACTAAAGGAAAGCTATATTATGTACAAGAATAGTAACGTTCATAATAAAGCATCGAAGTGGACACAAACCGTGTAGTTCGGTAAACCTCAGAGGTATTACGAAAATACAATGCATTGTTGCTGGCATTAAAAGTGAAATTCTTCTTCAAAAACAGAAACTGACTATCAAAGAGAATAGGTCTGAATATTTTCATTGTACTACTTTGGAAGTTTCCCTGTAACGTTAGATTTTGGTTGACGGTAAGAAAATATAATTAAAATGAATTAACATTCTGAATGTGCTAGTTTCATATTTTATTTAAGAGCTCATTTATAAGTGCAAGTTTGTTGAGAACTAATATTACAACATAATTCATGGGAAACAACTTTTGAGAGACTCTTACTTTTGCAGAATCGGTACTTTAAGTTATTTCACTGTTAACACTGTATTTAGAGTATTTCGTTCTGCAGGCAAGGACTGGTCACCTGTCCCATCTCCGGCTTGATATATATATATATATATATATATATATATATATATATATATATATATATATAGATAGATAGATAGATATAGATATATATAATTATATACATATCTTCTTCTAGTATGAGGAAGTCAGTCAAATATCATATAGTTCTTCTTCGTTCTCAACTACATCACACTTCCGGTGCACGTGAGACCACAGATAACTAGCATTTTCCAATTTGGTGAAAGAAGATAATCGCCGTGTCTTTCTCCCCATGATGCACAGCTCCCACTAGTCTAGTTCTCAGCTTCATATGCTGCTGCCTTCGCACTAAGCAACACGACGAACGTAATCGGGAGACAACGATTTTTACTAATTACCGACCTATTATATTAGCTTGCCCAATTGCGGTAGGGTACCAGGAAATACTTGTTCCTGCAGGCTGATGACCTGGTCCTCTGTCCTCTTCGGCTTGATCATAAATTATTGTGTTAAAGAGAAACCAGTCAAATATTATATGCACGACAACGGTTGACTAATATAACAAAGTAATAAAGAAAGCACAATATATCTTTCAAAATATTGATATGCATTATAAAGGTAACTCGGAAAGCGACACCACCAATATGAATGTTCGTGCTTTAAAGTGGGAAAATAACATTTGTAAATTTATTTAAATCGTGTATTTATAACAATACACTTGTAATTTTCTTTCATTTTAGTAGGTAACTGATGTAAATACATGGAACGACAACCTTACGTCGCTGTGTAAGCTGTGTAAAATTTTCTACAAAATGATACTACTATGGTGTCAGAGGTAATTAGTAGTCCATGAGATCTAACCCTTTGAATTACATCTTTCCGCAGCCAATGGTTTGAGTCACGTCCCTTAAGATGCTGTGGATCCCTGTCCTTTCCTAGTAAGAGAATATGACAAATGCAAATATAGGAAACGAG